>RHPI01002262.1:128032-156456 GCA_009103225.1 Chlorokybus atmophyticus
CTCCTCCCCCCTCCGCCCCCCTCTATTACAACATCCCCATTTAGCGCATTGAATATGAAAAGGAGGGGGGGAAGCGGGAGGGGGGAGCTTCATATGACAACGCCCTTTCACACTTATCTTTAACCCCTTACACATTACTCCCCATTCATATTAGCAAGAGAGCTTAACTTGTAAGGGGGAGGGGGATTGCATTCCGAATGCATTAAGTCAATGAGATACGGTATGCATACATACGCATACGTACTATATATCCACGCATTTCGACCCATATGCACACATATGCATACACATGCAAACATATGACACCGACTAGCCCTGCGCTTGGTAGTAGAGTGCATATGTGTAGCTACAGTGCCTTTGCACATTAAGTGCACATCAACCAACTTCACTAGCACGCATGCCAAGTACCACACAATTTGACTTTACGAAATCCTTACTCTGGAAGTAAGAAGCCCAAAGGCTTATTCCGCCTTACTTACCACATAAGTAAGGAATTTAGTAACTTTTGCTAGCTCATAGGGTGTGACATGTAACGCAATGTTTGCGACTACCATTATAAAATCACAACCTTGTATATAAGCCAGTGTTTATAGGTTGGCTACAATACTGAAAAGTAAGCTTAATATATATGTTAATGTTGTACTAGTTTTGTACAAGTGCAACGGCAACATCATTACATAATGTTGTAGTGCAAGTCTTGAAATTGGTATTATATTAATCTTTTTAGCCACGGAGTAAAGATTACGTGGTATTGGTAGGATGTAAGTTAATAAGAGTTCTCTCGCAGCATCACAATGGCATGCAATCAACTGTTGTAACGGTACCGCCAGCAACCGTGTCGCTCATCCTTTACTTGTCAACAAGTTCATGGCAAGGTGTTATAAACATTGCATTTACGGACGTGCACACCTCAAGCTCATCATACCCAGACAAGAAAGTTATAGTTTTTTGCACGGCATCACATGTGGGCCATATGTATAAGAGTGTCATAATGCTCTAGCAAGCATGCTTGACGGCCTATAGCCAAAAATAGTATATCACCCTCACATGTGCAAAATCATATTATACAGCAGCACAGCATGACCCAATGGGTAACGATGAAGTAACACATGATATATATGCTATATATATGAAGCATAGCATGTCAAATAACCTTTGTCTCAATTACCACTCCAACCGAGTGCACAAATGCAATAGCCCGGTAGCGTCGTCGCCAGAAACAAACCACAAGTAGGGGGGTCAAGCCATTTTCCAACCTGCAGTCGTCAAATCTGCAACTGCGCTAATAATGGCTCACACAACGCGTGAACATGCAGTATGCATAGAAGAATGCAATTATACATGCACAACCATGTGCAAGGCTATTTTGCATGCACACATGCCATGCACACCCTCAGCATGCAAGGCATGCACACATGCACATGCATGCACACATAGCAATGCACAAGGGCAGAACCAGCAAGGCAGGGGTTGTCCACAACAATAGGTAGCCAAGAAAGACTACGAACACCGCCAACATGAGTTACAGGAAGTGGGAGGCGCTTGTTCTTTAGCACATGCGTCATTTCAGGACACACACACCTCAAGCCCTGGGTAGAACACCCCGTAACGCCCCCACATAGCAGGGTCAGAAAGGCCCCTTTAACAACTAAGCCAAGCACCCAATACACGCAGCAAGTGAGCACCAGGATGAGTCCAATTGAACCCCCAACACCATGCTGGCCTAGCCTGTTATACTCCTCCGTGTTGCCTTCCCACAAAGCCACCAGCGAATTGAAAAGCCATCAACGCCTTTTCGCCCACACTGTGCTGACATCTCAAGTTTTCTTGGCCACACAGGACCCCTAGATGTACTAACTTATGCCACTTGCATATGCCATGGTGTGATGGCATGTACATGTACACTGATCAACTCTATGCAAGCTGCTTATCTGTGTACGGTTCATCTTGCTTAAGGCTCATAAGCACAAGGATTGACTGTATGAGCGAATTGTTTAGGTACTGCACACACCTAAGCAGTTGAACTCCCATACATGCATGGTAAGCATAGCACTGCTATGATAGCTAGAGCCATGTGCCTAACTTGATAAGCGCAACAACTTTGCAAAAATATCTACACATGTCATATTCACTCTCGCACATATAGTACAGTTGGAATGTTGTTCGCGACATGGCAGTATAGTGCAGCGCGCAGTCGCAGGTATGACCATAAGCAGTTTAAGATTTCGCAAACTCGTATCGCGATGAAACCAACGAGTATCGTTTTGGAACAACACACGTTATGAGGAATGATTAATGTAATTCTTCAACTTGCAGGAGTTTGCAGTGTGGCATATGACATATATTGCAATATCAAAATGATGTTAAATAAAGCTACCGATCAGCACGGCCATAATGTTGCATTAGCTTTGCGCATTTCTGCACTTTCCACTGTACGTATTGTTTCCTCACCATTTGCATTACATATACGTCCGTTCAACAGAGATAAGGATGGCTATACCATAATAGTCTGATAACAAACCGTTCTTAAAGACTCTGTTTACACGATATTAATCTGACACATGTGAGACACGCGTTACAGTACTTCGTTGATAATGACCCCAAGTTGGGGTCGCTCTAAGATACCCATCAAGCAGCTTAATCATCATTAAGCAAATTAATCATTATCGTGTGCACTGTTGATGTAGAACTGCATTAAACACGTATGGTCTAACCTTGTTACGTGCTTGTTGAATATGTGTATATTCGCGCATGCATCTGGCCGTCATCAATGTTTTCATAGGTAATGCATGTGCATTAAAAGCATATTGCTAAGTACATATTATAAATTGCTTAATGTGATGTGCATATGTACTTATTAAAGTTACAACTTAATTTGCACATAAGTCATCACTTATGTGTATCTTATTGAGGTTGATGATAACCACGAAATACAAGGTTACGGTCACTAAATAAGTAGTATACAATATGCGCTTATGCCAAGTGCATGTGCATAATACATGCACTTCAAGCGGGTGTTTAACTTATGCACTCAACGAGTGTGCACAACAGCTATGAGTGCTGACATAGGCACGTTTCCGATGGTATGCACTTATCGAGGCTAGACTGTAGTCCTCAATGAGGACTCCTCATCATGAAATTGGGCACATTCGCATAGCGGGGCGCAGCGACCTGCCAACGTGGGCACCGTCGATACTGACGCGGACACCGTCACATCAATGGACCCGCCAGTACCTACGCGAACTGCGAGGAAAGACGACAAAGTTTCGACAAAGGGATTGGATTCTGTCATGAATAGCGACACGGGCGCAAAAAGCCCCGCTGAGCCAGCAGGCCACACAGCGCAAAATTTCATCAACTCACAATGAAAAGAGCACGTCCGTCTTGAAACTTTTCCCCAAGCCAGTGTACTTTTCGCCGGCAGCGGCCTTTAACCGCGCATCTTGAACCGTGTTCGGCCGCGTACCAGGGCGTAACCCGCTCTCGGCGCGTAGCTTTGTCCGTTAGCGCGCAGTGCAGCAGGCAGCGTTGCGTCGCGTCGCGGTCCACCGCGCTGCACATGCGGGCGCGTAACCCCTACAGCGCCGCCGTTCTGCCGTCCGGTACATCAGTTAGCGGTACTAACCGGGAACTGTCTCTACTTGATATCGCACTACAGTACACGGATACTCTTCTTGTCAACAGGGGGCACCAGCAAACCCACGACGAGGACACCGATATCGGTGGTGCCCGTGGCTACTGGCCAGTGTCAACAAAGAGTTTGTGTCGAAAGTCCCGTGCCTTCAGGGGCGTGCGCGCGTGCGGGGTGCCAAAGGGGGCGGTTTCGGACGGCAACTCCGGAGGTCCGGGCCAGTGCCCGGAGCCGGTAGCGGCGGAGAGACTCAGCTGGGCAGTGGCAGGCAGGCAGGGGGAGTAAGTAAGGTGTGTGATGAGGGTGAGCGAGGGTTTTCGGGGGTTAAAGTGAGTGAGAGAGGGTTTTGGGTTGGGTTGGGTTGGCCAACGTGGCCGTGATGGAGTCCGCCGTGCGCATGTGCCACCGCCGCCGCACTGACGCTGCCACGGCAACGTGGCCATACTGCCCTGGCACGTTGCTCCCCTGCTCCTCCGCCGCCGCCCCCGCCTCCTCCGTGGAACGTGGCCACGTTGCTCCGTTGCCCTCCCGCTCCCACCTCCACCTACTAACGCCGCCGCCGCCACTGCTACTGCTGCTTCTCCCCCTAGTCCTCCTCCTAGCTTGCTTGGACAAGACCGCTAGCAGTAGCAGTTTTAGAACTAGCTGCCTGCACAACTACTCTACTTTGGAGCTGTCTAGGAGCTGTCTTGTCTTAAGCTCCGTCGCTGGTAGCGCCGGCATCCTCGGCAACACTGTGCTCGCCGCTGCTGCGACTAGTACTGGCTCCAGCAACAGTAGCAGCGGGAGTCTAAGCTTGTCCGTAGCAGTGCTAGCAGCTGCTGTAGTTGGCCACTTCGCCCGTGACCCTCGGCCTGGCCCGGTGCTGCTGGCGCTGCTCCATCGGCCTGTCGCCCCGAGCATTGCTGCTCCTGCTCCTGCCCATGCTAGTCTTGCTCCTGCTGCAGCTGGTGCTTGTTCGTTGCGAATTTCAGGTTGGTGGTGACGCTTGAAGCTGCGGCCTGGAGTAGTGGGTGTAGGAGTTAGCAGTACTGTTTGTTGCGTGCTGTTCAGATTTGAGAGCAACGCTACAGTTGCTCTTCTTGTTGCATGCCAGTGGTAGAGTTGGGTCTGGCACACATTGACGCCAGCTGAAGGGAGGCAGTTTGGAGGCGCTGTTAAGTGGCCACCTCATGAGAACATGGTGTGGTGGGCAGCAGAGCACTTGTTGCTGAGCCAGGGGACGGTATGGCAGCGGCCGCCACGGCCATTCCCATAGCCTCTCCTGCTACTGCCTCCGCTGCTGACGCTATCCTTCTGCCGGACGCTATAGCAGCCTTCGACTCAGGTACAGGGTGAATACGCCTCGCTCAGTTGCATGTGATTTTGATTGACCAGTACAGTACAATACAGTGATTATTTTGACAAGCTGTCAAGCCGTCCACAGCACACAGCATGTACAAGCACTGTTGCATGACGTGCAGTACTGTTGGTGTTACACGCACATGCAAGCTGCAGTTGTTCAGGCATGCAGTGACTTGTTACTCGTTACATGTGCAAGGTCTACACTTGCATGTCGCATGCAGATGAGTACTTTCATGCCTATTACCTGCATGTAAGACAGTGGTCATGTGTTGAAGAATGTTCACAGTGACGCCTGCCGGAGGGTGCTTTGTTGTTGTCGATATGGAGTAGCCATGCCAGCAGTTGATCCCGTATGCAGAACCTTCAAAGCCCAGTACAATGAGTCATGCGCTAACTACGGAATTTACGTTGCTGAGGTTGATGTGTACAATCCGGCAGTTAGTGGTTGTGGTTGTGCTTATGTGCAATGCTAATTGTCTTTGCACGTTGTGTTTTGTTGGGTGCAGTAGTAGATCGCAACTGCAGAGGCGGTGCGTACTTCAACCCCCCTCTGACCGCCATCCCCTTGGACATGTCCTCGCCCCCTCGGCCGGAGGATCCCTCGCCTTCGTCTTATCTATCAACATATGGTGCCACGAGCACGGGTGCAACTTCCACTTCTTCGGGGCGAGCTGTGACAGCGGCGGACCCGCCTGCCGGACCCGCCCAGCAGCAGGACAGCCCTACCCGGCCGGGCGCCCGCAGGCGCAATGCACCGGGAAACCCCGACCCCACCGCTGAGGTCATTGCGCTCACGCCCGAGGAGCTCCTCGCCAGTAACCGCTTTTACTGTGAGGTCTGTGGCAAGGGCTTCCAGCGTGACCAGAACCTGCAGCTCCACCGACGTGGGCACAACCTGCCCTGGCAACTCACCCCGCGCTCCACCGCAGAGCCCCGCAAACGAGTGGTATGCGCTGCAGTCAATTTTGCTTTGTGCGTCGTACTGCCATTAGCATAGCACCTTGTTATGTAGTTTTTGTCGTTTTGTACATCGGTTGTGACGTTACTGCAATCCTTGTCATGCGTCCATATACCGAAGCGAGTCCACGATTGTACTCACTGTATATGTGCAATCTACACTGTATATACACTGTATATGTGCAATACACTGAAGCGAGTCCACAACTGTACTCAAACATTGTCTGTTTGTCAGTACATATGCCCGGAGCCTACATGCGTGCACCATCAAGCAAACAGAGCCCTTGGCGACTTGACCGGCATAAAGAAACACTACAGGTATGGACCTACTCGTGTGTACTTGTGCGAAAACATCGTATCAACCCTAAACCATTACGGTATTGCAGCCGCAAGCATGGCGAAAAGAAGTATGAGTGCGAAAAGTGCCATAAGAAGTACGCAGTGCCGAGCGACTGGAAGGCTCATGTTAAGAGCTGTGGAGCGCGGGAATGGCTCTGCACTTGCGGCACTCAATTTACAAGGTCTGTCAACGCCTCAGGTTGTTGCTGTGACAAGGAGTGCAGCTCCCTGTTAACACTTGTGCTGCGCAGGAAGGACTCTCTCATCATGCATTGCAAGTCATACCACCATCAGCCGGCTTCGGACACCACGCCAGGGCGGCCGTCAAAGCGTCCTCTTGAGGTAAGCGTGTGCACGTACGGTGCTTGCGCAAGCTACTGCCACTCAACTGCTGATACACTTTTTACCTCGATTGCAGTTGGAAGAAGGGCCTTCAGAAGCGGGGCCTTCTGGCACAAGTGATGAGCCTCAGCGCGCGGCCGCCTTGCGCGAGTTCAACATGTTGGGCGGTCGCATGTTCAGAGTAGGAGAGCAGGTGCTGGGAGCTGGCGCCACTCGGCGCTCTGACGGCACCACAGATTTCCTTTCAAACTTGCAGCAAGTGAGTTCCATGTTAAGAGTTCCAATTTATGATCATCGCCCATGTCCTTCAACCATTACAACGTCACTCACGGTTTGCCTTCGGCATAGCAGGCGGGTGCTACACAATTGCTGAGCTCTCCAGGCCAGGCCAGCTTGAACCTGCTGCTTTCCCCTTACGCAGGGACCCAAGGCGGGTCCTCCTCGCTACACGCTGATCCCACATGGGCTGCGCTGCAGCAGCTCCAGCGGACAGGTGAGCCTACACCTTCTGTTCAGTCGTCAGCTTCTCAAGCGCTGCTTACCCACCAACACACGTGACACTTGCAGCGACAAGCCCTTTCGAGTCCCCACGTGTGTTTGTGGGCACGCCATTGGCGACAGCGTTGCGTACAGGTGTTGAAGAAGAGCATCTGTCACACTTTGTCGACCGCGCGCGCTTGACAACCGGTGATGCGGCTCTCGCTTCGGCCAGTGAGATGCCATCGACAGAGCTGAGCATCACCAACAGGTTGCAGCAGGGCACGGGTCTCTCAAGCCCACAGGGCCGCAGTGCCATGGCAGCGTACCAGGCTTCCCTTGACCGCGCTCAGCGACAGGGCGGTCTGACTCCCTTTGGCGCTCTCGACACAAGAACAGGTGGACCTTTGCTCACACCCGGCCAGCCCGCATCAATGCAGCCGTTCAGGTTTCAAACCCATCCCTCTCTGTTCTGGTCATTGTCCGTTTTTATGCATGTTGTCTGTTTGCAGTTTTCTGAACACATAGCGGTCATTTGCAGGACGGGGCTGGAGAGCTCAGCGCTGTACACGCAGCCGATGTTATCCGCGCGCGCCTTTGCTGAGCAACAGCAGTCTTACAGGGCACAGCAGCAGCAGCAACAACAACAAACCCAGCAACAGCAGCAGCACGAGGCGCTCACGCCGACAGACTACCTTGCTTCTGCTCAGTACGGGTTTGGCACGCTGTTCCCAACATCCATCTACCCGTCGTTCACCGAGACAGGCGCCCGTGCTGCAGCCAGCAGCAGCGCAAGCCCACTGCAGACCACTAGCGCACCCAGCAGATACACAGGCCCAACTGGCGAGCTCGGGACCGGCGGCATGCAGTACAGTGATTCGCACAGCGAGTACAAGTAGTTGTTGTCCCAGCTCCCATTCCCACCTCATCAGCAGCAGAAACTTTGATGATGTTGCTAATCATCATAGCTGGGGGTAAAGGTTGGGATTGGGGGCTGTCAGATGCGTTGAAGACAAGTTGAAGCAGGATGCTCGCGTAGACTTAGGATGGCTTGCACACCACACCACAGCTGCTGCATGACACCACAAGCCACGCCGCGTGGCTTGTACATGCAGAACTGGTGTTGTGTGCTGAGGGTTAGGTTATGGAGGCAGTTTTTCCTTTCCTCTCTTCCGTTGGTAGCGCTATTCCAACCTGGCTGTCTGCCTTAGGAGTAGAACTATTCCCTTCGACATTCCCTAATATATGGGCAATTGAATAAGCGTCCAGCATCACTTGATGCCAGCAATTTGCGACTGGTGTATGGAGGCGAGGCTGGCGCTGTGTTTAACCAGTCATACACATCTGCAATGTTGGTGTTGTCCGTCGTGCCATTGATGCGCGTCACGCATGCCAGCTAACACTACGCCTCACCATATTGCCAGCACATTTGTGTTGTATCGGCAATAGAGCCTGCAATCTAGTTGCCAGTAGTGTGTTGCACTGTACGACATGTTGGAAGAGGGTGGCAGACCAAGATAGTTATTCGTAAAAAAGCAGCCTTTGCTATATATTGCACTGAGTTGCTACATTTCGCATAATGGCGTATAGTGTTTTCGACGATCAGAATTGGATCATACAGCACAAGCACTAAGATCAAAATTTCGAGCGTGAAGCATATGTCTTTTCATTGTACACGCAATATGCCGTATAGATGCTTGTCATCATGACACTATAGGAAAGGATGTTTTCCATATGTGTGGAGGCAAATATACAACATGTTGTTCACAATAAGCTGCTTGTCGTAAAATTTTAAAGGTACATTATACCATTTAAAGGTATAATATACCATTCAAATTGCAACAATTGGGTAATGTTGCAAGTATGCATGCACTTGTTAACCATTGTGATGTCCTTGATTTTGCACACCACAAACACAATCTCGTCTTTACGGGCGCACACAACCACTATCCATTACATTTTACTACATGCATGCGTGCTAATTATTGATACGCAATACTTAGTTGTGCATGAAATGGCCATAACAGTGTGACCTCTTCGGTATGGATATACCAATTTTGGTTTACCCATACCAGATTTTAGTATATCCATACACTACTTGGGTAACCAGATTAGTGTATGGCGTTACGAGATACGGCTTTGTTACTGTCTCGTCATTACCAACATCATCATCATAAGTAACAACGACAACAACAACACTACTCGTGTCGCCACCACCACCACCACTACTAATAATAATATTGTTGTCGTCATCATCACCATCACTACCATGATGTGTGGTAGTTCGTGAGTGTAGTCTACACTTATAAGCTACTTTTGCGTGCTGTTTAGGGATGCGTCTGAACAAGTATGTTTAACAACATAACAAGAACAAAGAATATTCTTTATTTGTTCGGGCTATCTTTCCAGTAAAAACGAACAAGCAACTTGTTGAACATATGCAATGAATTTAATATCTTTAAATGCTTTATTGTACATTGCTCTCAATACTACTGCCGTGTACGAGTGTCATTTTGTGTGTAATGCAGCCGGTCATGTATACTTGCTTGTTCATGCGTTAAGTATTTTTTCGCTCACGTAAAAGTATAAGAATCTGCTTAATTCTTCAAGTAAGCACTTAATTTCTATTGGCCGACCCCAGGCGGGCCTAAAACCAGTAATTGCGGCTGACGGTGCTCACGGGAGCCTGCAAGGTTGATTACGCACCACTTAAGCGCTGGGTCCCTATCACCCAATTCGGAGGGCGTATAGGCCTTTAGGCGCTCATAGGAGCCGTTTTCACACGAGAGTCTTAGGTATTCCCGCAAACGAGTTTCTAGTGGCGATAACTTTTCGTGCCCGTGCAGATCTAACCAGACTTGTTTTAATGAAGAGTAAGAACGAACCGCTGCTTTACAGAGCACTTCGTTATCTAATACCTCGTCCCATGTCTTGCATGCTTTAAGCTGGTAAACTAAATTTACACTCTTCTTACCTGCTGCACGGGACGATCGAGTGCTACACTCCTCTTTGGTAGTCCCCCAACAGTAGGGATTCTTATCTTGCTTTAAAAGATAAGCGCAAATAGTGTTCCAGGACTTGTGGAAGGAAACGTTTAATTGCCGGCCTTCAAACTCTGAAAACGCAAACAGACACATAAATTTTTTCCACTGTTGTTCGTCATGACTGGTTCGTTCGTGAACCGCAGCAAACTGGAGACGAAACCATCAGCATGAACAAAACTTTAATACTCGAACAAAACAAAAGCATTGTTGTTCTTCGTTATGTTCTTTCGTTCTTGGATGCGCAAGTTCATGTTCGACCCCAACCCTAGTGCTGTTCGCCCCGCAAGAGTGACGTCACAGACGTCACAGGCCAATCCATGAATTACGAACTGTGACACTCAGTTCATATCTTGCGAGTCGCACTTGATAAAGTGCTAAAAACAGGGGTGTGCTTCCACACAGCGGCGGCGGCGGAAGGGCGGTGGACGTCGTTGTTGCCATCATGGCGCTGGCGGGGGCTCTGGCCGGTGCGGCGTTGGTGTCGTCACCGCGCACACTAGCCGCATCCAGGCCGGCTGCAGCTGCTCGGTGTCGCCGCCGCCTCCTACAGAGGCAATGCTGCTCCGCTAGCCTGGCTGTGGAGGCTCCCAGCAAGGAGGTGTGTATGTGTGCATGTGCTTGAGTTCTGGGTTAGGGTTTCAGATGTAAGCTGGGGAATTGCTCAAGCCATTCAACAGGTGACGTCTGAAAAGGGTCAGGAGAAGCTCAACAGGTACAGCTCCCGCATCACGCAGCCGCCCAGCCAGGGCGCCTCCCAGGCCATGCTTTATGGCGTCGGTCTCACCGAAGACGACATGCACAAACCTCAGGCAAGTGTTGGTGTCTTTACAGCGTTCCTAGCAATGTGACAATGCAGCAACTCTTTGGTGTGCTCTTCTTGGAAATGCAGCAAGCATGTCTTGCTTATTCGCTTCATCCATGCGCGCTCCACCATTAACGTTTCACTGATCTTAGCATGCCATTGCACAGCTGACGCTTATCTCTGTCAAATAGCAAAATTCAAAGTCTACAAGCCTACAGTTGCATGAGCTTGCAAGCAAGTGATGTTTTCTTGTGGTGCAATCAGGTTGGCATTTCCAGTGTTTGGTATGAAGGCAATCCCTGCAACATGCACTTGCTGAAGCTCGCCGAGGCAGTCAAGGAGGGTGTGCGTGCAGCAAACATGGTTGGATTTAGGTCAGTGCAACTGACATCAACGCCGTTGCACGGTGTGTTTATGTGCGTGCTGGTGTGCGCGTACGCGTGCATGTGCGTTCGCATACATGTCATTGTACAATGTTCAAGTTTGTACATGTCTTTGTGCGCGCGTGTTGTGTGATCTATACAATCTTCTGTAACTTGCACCCACATGCAGGTTCAACACTGTGGGGGTGTCGGATGCCATCTCCATGGGCACAGAGGGCATGTGTTACAGCCTGCAGTCGCGCGACCTCATTGCCGACAGCATTGAGACGGTCATGGGCGGCCAGTGGTATGACGCAAACATCTCCCTTCCCGGTTGTGATAAGAATGTATGTTGTCATATCCCTCGGTCCATCTCACAACTGCTATCCCCTTGCAGCTCTCGTGCATGGCTGTCTGACACTTTGAATATTCCTGAATTGAATACGCAGATGCCCGGCACGTTGATAGCGATGGGACGATTGAACAGGCCTAGCATCATGGTTTATGGCGGCACTATCAAGGTACAGCCAAGCGCGCGCGTGAGTGTCCGCATGTGTTCTTGTTCATGCTTTGGTGTGCCGTACGCATGTGAGAGTGGGTGTTCGTGTATGCCCAACAAGTCGATGGTTCCGACCTGTTTTGGCATGACTGCAGCCTGGCTATGGAGAAGCCAAGACACCGCTCGACATTGTCTCGGCGTTTCAGGCAAGCACGCATCTACGAATTTGTGTGCTGTATGCTGCAACAGTGAGTACTCAGATGATTACACAGTAACCAACATATCTGCGCACAGAGCTATGGTGAGGCGGTGGCGGGAAAGATTACTGAGGAGCAGCGCCAGGACATCGTGCGCAACGCGTGTCCGGGTGCGGGCGCGTGCGGGGGGATGTACACGGCCAACACAATGGCAGTGGCAATCGAGGCCCTGGGCATGACCCTCCCTTACAGCTCATCCATCCCCGCCGAGGACCCGCTCAAGCTCGACGAGTGCCGCTTGGCCGGCAAGTATGTCCTCGAGCTGTTGAAGAAAGACCTCAAGCCCCGCGACATCATGACACGCGCCGCCTTTGAGAACGCTATGGTTTCTGTCATGGCGTTGGGCGGGTCCACCAACGCTGTCCTGCATTTGATAGCTATGGCGAGGTGAGGAAGGAGGTTTTACTCCAGTTTAGGCCCTCACTCTGGTGTATAGTGGGTTTATGGTCAAATGTGCACGTGTGTCTTTTCGCCAGGTCTGTGGATGTGACTCTCACGCTCGACGACTTCCAGAAGTGCAGCGACCGCGTGCCCTTCCTCGGCGATCTCAAGCCTAGCGGCAGATATGTCATGGAAGACGTGCACAAGGTGAGTGTTAATGTTGCATGCGTGGTCGCTTCGAATGTTGTGTGTGAGACTTGTAGAAAATTAACCTGCTTTGAGCAGGTTGGTGGCACGCCCGCTGTGCTCAAGTACCTGTTGGAGAAAGGCTTTATTGACGGGTCGTGTATGACAGGTGGGCAAAGAGACAATGTGGGTTTGCTGTCTCACAAATAACACAATAAACACAGTTGCCCGCAACCTCCAACACCATGTGCACATTGCGTGTTGCAGTCACTGGCAAGACTATGGCGGAGAACTTGAAAGATGTCCCGTCGTTGAAAGAGGGTCAGACAGTCATACAGCCTTTGGAAACGCCCATCAAGTCCACAGGGCACTTGCAGATGCTGTATGGCAATCTTGCACCCGGGGGCTCCGTTGCCAAAATCACTGGCAAGGAGGGCCTTTTCTTCGAAGGTTAGCTGTTGCGTTGGTATCAGCGTTGACATAAGTGTTGTCGTGGATGATGCGTGATGAACAAAGGTGGTGGGCGGGTGTGGCACAGGCAAGGCGCGCGTGTTTGATGGTGAAGAGGCGATGCTCGCTGCCCTTGCCGAAAACCCCGAAAGCTTCAAGCAAAGCGTTGTGGTCATTCGGTACGAGGGTCCCAAGGGAGGCCCAGGTATGCATTTGTAGGTTACGGTTGTTGATGATGTTGACGCACACATGCACAGTTCCTTTGTTATGCATCTATTTGTGCCTTCACCTCACAACTTCTATGCTTCAGGCATGCCTGAGATGTTGACGCCTACGAGCGCCATCATTGGTGCCGGCCTTGGCAAGGTAATACATGTCCATCTTCCCATACACACAACATTGCTTGCTTTGCGCCTCAGTCACTTCAACAGTTTGATTGCATGCAGGAGGTTGCTCTGATCACAGATGGGAGGTTCTCTGGCGGTTCACATGGGTTTGTTGTTGGCCATGTCACGCCTGAGGCTCAGGTGTGTATGTGTATGTAGAGTAGTTTACGAGTTGAGTTCACAATAGATGTGTTGCCTCTTGCACTGTGTGTCACCACGCATTCATATACTCAGGTTGGGGGACCGATTGGACTGCTGCGCAATGGTGACATGATCACCATCGATGTTGGCAAGCACACGATGGACGTGAAAATCAGCGATGACGAGATGGCAAAGAGGAAAGCTGAGTGGAAGCCGCGTCCATATAAAGCCACGCGCGGCACTCTGTACAAGGTATGTGTCGTTGTACCGACCACGCATATGCGCATGTGTATGCGGGCGAATGAGTGGGTCATTTGCTGGTGATTGAGCAGGATTGGTGCGCGTGTTAATTCTTGAGCTGAGGTTCTGCCATGCTTGTGCAGTATATCAAGAATGTCAAGAGCGCATCAGAGGGTTGTGTGACGGACGAGTGACAAAGCGGCGGCTGCGGGTTGATTGCATAGCAAACCTTCTCCCTTGCTGGCACATTGCCAAGCGAAAATGACACCAGTTTTGCGCAGCAGAATACATCCCCTGCTTAACACCTTAGCAGCTTTGTTGGTCACAAGTTGTCAGGCAGCTGATAGGTGGGTACTAAGAAGTATTCTATACCATTCCACAGTCCTGTTGTTGTGTTACCAATACTGCGGTAACAGAGGTTTGGAGGGTGTACTACATCATTGAAATGTTACTGTTGGTTTGCAAAGTTGGTTGGGACTGTTGGCTTCACAACAGGTTGAAAATATTCTTAGCAGTAAAGGCAAATAGTAGTAGGTAGAGCAGTGGTTAGCGTTGTAGTAACTCAGTGTTGATAAAAGCTCAGCTGTGGCATAAGTTGGCAACAATTTTGTTGTGCATTTTTATAGCTGTTGCTGCCTTTGCCTAGAATTGTTGCAATTCCCTACGAAATCATGCGGACAGTTCCAGCAATGTGCACGCATGTCAATGAAACATGGTGTGCAAGTTATTTTTATGAACAGCAACAAGCTAGGAGGATAACTGGGAGGGGAGTTGTATGCAAACAAACAATTTCTTAGCTAAGTGTTGTGTACTGTACATCATCACTGGTTTACACATACATTAGTCGTTGCCATACCTTTGCAACTTTCTCCAGGTGCATGACAACAGCAGTGCACGCACAGAATTGTTTGGCACAAGACACTGAAGCGTTACACTCAGTTTTCGTGTCTACACAAGCTGTCAAATCACAAAATCTCGCTAACTAACCAACTAACTAACCAGCAGTCCCCACTCAAGAGGTGTTGCCGACACGCACAGCCACAAGCCTACAGAAAGAATAGACCTAAAGAGAAAACTCACACCATCCTTGCCTATATTCACAAGCTATCCCATGCAGCAGTGTTTTACTTGATGTTGCCATTGAGCTTCTTGGGGAAGAAGCCACCGCCCACACCAGGTTCACCACCAAGGTACACAATGCGAAGGACAGCGCTGGTAGAAGCAGAGTAGGCCACAGAGTTCTTGTCAGCCAATGACAGGTCCGCAATGTAAGTCCTGTTGTGGAACAGAAGCCCACGGTCGGTGTCTGCGGGCCCATTGACGGAGTCACGGAGGTCAGAGATGGCCTGGATGACATCCACCACGTACGCGCCATACGGCTCGATCTTGTTCCACCTGTTGTTGTAAAGCAGCGCGCGGATGGCACCGGCGTGGTATGCCTCAACAGCAAGGATACCCGCAGCGGCCTCCAAGTAGCCCTTGTCCTGGATCAGAGGGGCCGCACCCTGTGATGCAAGTATACGTCAGTCGAGTATGTGGGTACGTGTCTATTGTTGTATCGCGCAGCGAGCTGCATGCGTGCGTGCGTGTGTGTGTGAGGCACTCTCACCTTGTATGCCTGCACGCCCACATCCTCGAATGTGAAGGCTCCCACGAAGAAAGACCACGAGTTGGCGTAAGGGTTGAACTTGGGGCTGAGGGAGGTGCCGAGGGCAGCATCAGCGGCAGCACCGAAGGCTCCGAGGAGGTCAATCTCGGGTGCGGGCACGGCAGCAGAGCCGAGGGCGAGGCGTAGGAAGCGCACGTGGTTCAGCTCATCCCTGGCAATGGGCCACATGATGGCGTACGTGGACTTCTTCAGGGGAGACTTGCCGCCAAAGTCAGGGGCGGAAGCGCCAGGGCCTCCACCCTTGTCAGCACTGGAGAGGCCATGGCCAAAGACTCCGCGGGAGTAGTACTCTCCCTCAAGGTACTCCAGGTTGAGGGCGAAGTTGAGCACATCAATGTCAATCTGGGCTGTGGTCGCGCACACAAGGATATCAGCCTCCAATACGAGCACACACAACCAAGGCAGACCACTGAATTGAGCCCTCTAACGACACTAGCTAACTGTGGCTGCGTGTCAACAAAGGGGAGGCTTTTCCTCTGAGACAAGCAACTTGGGCATGGAAGCTTACGCATGTCACTGTCACGCACGCAGACACTCAGAGTTCGCTTGAGCAATGTGGCCATACCTTCAGCAGCGAACACAGCAGGGGCGGCGGCAGCCAGCAGCACAGCAGCCACCAAGACCGCCAGAGCAGTCGACCTCACCATTGTCTGTGAGTGTGGGTGGGTGGGCAGGTGCGATGTGTCAGCCAACAAAACCAACCTGAACAAGACACCACGTGGTTCAGGCCCCATGGCGCAAAGCAAGAGCACATCAGAGGGCATGCACAGGCACCACACAGTGTCATGCATGTCCCACCTTGGTGACGACGGCAGCAGCAATGGCGACGATACGCAGCGACAGTGACACACACAGGCTCACAACAACAAAGTGGACTAACACACCAGCTCACCAAACAAACACTACAGACTTCCTACCATCACGCTGCCGCGGGGGTGAATATATAGGTGGGGGCTAACATGGCCTGATTGCTCAAGCATGTGAGGGCAGCAGCGGAAACAGACACAGGCGCGCAATCTTTTGCTCCTGAATTATACGCTGTTTTTCTGTTGCATGTGGCCGACGAGTCCCCATGATGAGGCTTTCAAGTACAAAATGATACACGTGTACATGGTACGAACAGTTTTAAGAATGCAGTTCAATGAGCCTCTTGCGGCTTCAGACTTTGTCAAATCCGCAACCAAGTTATGATTGAGGCGTCTCCGCACAAAGATTCGTGCTCTCTATATGGCGCGTGGTACTGTTTACAACACGCGCCAGTACGGCAATAAGCGCGTCTAACGCGCGCCGGTAAACGCAGCCCTCCAGCCACGCGGGCAAGCTGCATAACACTTGGCGCGCTTATTGCGCTCCAATTCATAGTACTATATGGCGCGCTGTAAGGGCCGCGTTGCACACAGCGCGCTGATTTTCAGCTACCGCGGAGTCATTGGCGCGCAAAGCTGTCAGTGAGGGTAACCGAGTAAGCAACAGAGCAGCGGGACCATTACGGTTTATGCAAGCACAGACAACAGGCTTAACCCTTAGGGTCGTTTCGCACCGGGAGTTAGCGACCGGAGTTACGACAAGCCGGCTAAACTCTCGGGTTAGCCGCCCTGCCATTACAAACCCAGCGAAAATGATAGTTTAGGTAGGTTTAGCTAAGTGCCCGCCAAAGTCATGGCGGGAGCAATTAGGTTTGTAGGGTTTAAGGCCGCGGGCAGGGAAGCACACGGCTGTGGCGGCGGCGGCGGAGGCGGAGGAGAAGGTGGTGGCGGCGCTGAGGTAGCACTGGTCACCATTCTCATTGCCTACCGTACAGGTATAAACCATGCACAGAGGCTTTTAGCTGCAGTAGCGGTAATGCTGGTGATGTTGGTGAGGGCGTCGCTGCACCTGCAATATGTGCACAGTTGCTTGCCCTAATAGTTGCTTGTGGTGCACAAGATGGACGGCTATGTGCAACCCAACTTGAGCACGCCATTGCAGCCTTCAAGCGAGTACTACAATGGCTTTGCTAGTCAAGGTAAGTGAATACAAGCGATGATGTTGTGCATTATGCTTGCATGCGTGCCATGCTGTTTGTGCATTTACTGGGTGTGTGTTCTGCTTGTTAATCATGTGTGTATGTGAGCAGGGCATGGCGATAGCCAAGGTACTACTACTAGCAACAGCCAGCGCAACATCAGCAACAACATGACCCTCAGCAACAGCCACCTTGTGTGCAAGTGCCCGATGCACAACCAAGGATGGCTCCACAGCAGCTATAACTAGTCGAAGTTCCCATACACCTGTGCCCCATAAAAGTTCTTCGCTGTCCCCCAGAACTCCTGCCAGAAAATAGTAAGTGTAATGGGTGTTGCTTGAAGGTGCAGACCGTGCAACACTGTCACTAACGTTTATAATACAGTAATTACAAAAAGGAAGCGTATGAGTGAGGCAGCCAAGGCAGCCAAAAAAACCGGAGGTGGAGGTGAAGGGGGTGTTGATGCTGAGTCAACGCGATGTAGAGATCCCGAGTGAAGTGCTGAGGAGACATTATGCTTAATTGATGCATGGAATGCCATGGATGAAAAGACTCTGGAGGGTGGCATCTACCAGCAAACCAAGTCGCAGCCTCAGAAGTGGATGGAGGTGCTTGCCATGTGTCAAGAACAGGACGCATGGGTGCGGACTCTACCACAATACAAGAACAGGTTTTGCGTGTGTGTCTGCATGTTATACATGTTGCTGATGCTAAGACACTCTGCAGCTCATATACACGCGCACACATGCAGCATGTGTGCGGAGACAAGCAGGACATGCATGCAGTTAGATGCGTGCACACAAGTTTGATGCGACGTCTACTTAGCAAACCGCCCACACAGCATTCAGCTCATCAATCAGCACGCGCACACACAGCTGATCAGCCCTTCGTTCTAACACAGGTGGAAGGCAGTCAAGGCCCAGTTCAACAAGGTCCGTGTCTTCATCACTTCCAGCGGCAATAACAATTATTTCCGGATGACAGCTGAAGAGAAAAAGGCAGCTAACATGAAGCCCCAATTGTTATTGAATTGTGCGGCATTGTATGACGCCATGTGGAATGGGCGGAAATTCCCATGCGTTGTGTGTGTTCAACATAGCTGAGTAGGTTGTTGCAGACTCGGATAAAACACTAGCATCGGACAAGTCAAGCGGACGCAAGCGTAAAGGTGCGGCTGCGTCAGATGCGGTGGTCACAGCATTTAACAACAACACCGCCAAGCTCCTGGACATGGAACGCGACCGCATGCGGTCGCAGCAAGCTATGTTCAAAGAGGAGATGGAGTTCACGCGTGAACTCTCTAGGGATAGCAATGCAACATCAAAAAGATCCATTGCACTATTAGCAGCAGTCATGCGCCCATCCACCTAGCTTCTTATACGTCAAATAGTTGAGATAATATGTCTCTAATGTTGTGTGCATCAAAGTCTGCATCTGCTTCTGCGTATGGGTTATCCTCATCCGCATCTGCAATGACGTCCACCTCGGGCATTTCCTCTTTGCAGTCTAAGAGAAAATTGTGCAAGACTACACATGCCACAACTACTGTGGACACATGTTGTAAGTCATTGGTATTCTCCCTCCCAAGAAGCGTCCACCTCTTCTTCAGCACCCCAAATGCATGCTCGACACACATACGTGCAGAACTATGCTTGAAGTTGAATACACGCTTGTACTCTGGAATGGCCTGGTTGCCTCTCACACGAGGATATGGCGCGACAATGTGCTCAGAATTAGGATAGCCCGCATCACCTGCACGCATGTTGTGAGTGAGGTGCACAATAGCACCACAATTAGTATGACACGGGTTATCCACACAAGCTTACCTAACAAATAAGGCTTGATAGTGTCTCCCATTGGCAACTCCACTAGTGGTGTTTGCAACAACTCCCCGCGTTGTACACGTGCATAAAACCTAGAGTTACGCCAGATGCGTGTGTCGTGCACACTACCTGGGAAGCCCATGTTGATGTCCAAGAATCGAGCATCATGGTCCACTATGGCCTGCAATTGTACAATTGCGGGTGTCTGAAAGCAACATGTATAACGTAGGCATATGTTGCACATGCTTAAGCCATTATTGTTACCTGCATAGCGATGCTATAAAACCTCTTGCGGCTCCAGTAATCAGCAAGTCGCACAATCTTGGGCTTGATGATGCGCACATGTGTGCAATCAATGGCTCCAGCACAGCCCATAAACCCACTCTCACTCTTAAACTTCACCATGACACGCCATAATATACGGTCCGTAGGCCAGTACACATGCTGGCTGGCTATCTCTCTTAACTTTGTAACAAATGCAATAATAACTCTGAAATAGTCACATACTTTGCCCCATGAGCCAGCCTATGAATTGCTATGCCAACCCGCTTATGCAATGGTATTGCAATCCTAGCGTCTGTATTTACAGCAGCCACACCACTAACCAACTCACACAATTTGTAAAAGGTGCTACGCTTCATGCGGAAGTGTCTAACCCACATCTCAGTAGGCCATACAGCAGTCACAAAGTCATCAAATCAAGCTGTTGACCTTGGGAACACATACCAACTGCCTGTCTCTAAGCGTCTACGCTGCATGACTAATATCTCAGACATTCTGGTAAATGCATCATGTCGTTGTGAACGCATGCGCTGACGGCGACGCAAAGCAGCTTTTCTCAACACTCTTGCAGTCATCCATTGACGGATGAGTACAACGAGCACCAGTACGATGACCACAGTGAATCCACGAGGTCGCACCATGCCTGCCAGCAACAGCATTGCATGATGAGGCAATGCTTGACTATGGGACCCATGTGTGCTACTACTATGCACAACGCCCACCACACTCAACCCCATCATGTTCATGAACTTCTCTCAGTGTGGTTGTAGTACCTGCTGGCCTGCGCTGCCTGTATTCACACGCTGCAACACATTTTTTCTGGTTGAGAGTGAAGTGGTGAGTGTGGTGATGACGTGCATGGTAAGAGAAGACTGGTTTGGGCCGGTGACGCTGCGCCGCTTGTTGTTGATACAAGTGAGAGTGCGTGTGCCGCCGCCGCTGCCGCAAACAATATGGCCACCCTCGCCACCGCCGTTGCCGTCGTGCAGGCCCACCAGAAGTCAGTCCAAGCCCAGCTGGACGACGCGCAGGACGTCTTACCGCGAAATCTAACCCACACGCCCTTAACTCCGTAGTGCGAAACGCGGTTAGCACAACGCGGTGTTAGTGTCCTAAACTCCAGGTTTAGCAGCTGTGCTAACCCCACGCCGCTAACTCTCGGTGCGAAACGACCCTAAAAGTGCCCCGCGGACGTTCCGGCCGCCGTCGAAGCGACCTTGCGGACGCCCGCGGACCACCGTGCGGTTATGTCGGTGCATCGCGCATCCGACGCGCCACGTGCCCCGCCCCGTCGGCGATGAGTTATTGCGGGGGGCTCACGCGACCCAAGTGATCCATGTATGCGATAGTGCATACGCAAGGGTACCATATATGTGCTTCCATAATGTATGTTTATTTTATGTTTGCACATGAATTGGTTTGTATCAACGTGTACGTGCAAGTGTATATGTGCAAGCGTACCGTATGTGTGCATATGCAAGGGTACCGTATATGTGCTTTTATAATGTATGCTTTATGTTTGCACATCAATTGATTTGCGGTAATGTATACATGCAAGTGTATATGTGCAAGCGTACCGTATATGTGCTTCTGAAATGTATGTTCATTGTATATTTGCAAACTATATTTGTTTTTTGCCAACGCATAGACATGCACTTCTTAAGAGCATTGTCGGGTCGAGGGGAGTCGAGGGTCACGCTGTCTCGGACAGCTGCATGGACAGCCATGCTTGCTGGACATGCTGCTGCGCCACCTGTGTAAAGCGCAGCAAAAACAAAAGATGACCCAAACCCTCATGGTGACAAGTGCTTTGTGCAGCTGGTCTGCTGCTGCTGGGTAGTACGGGCAGGTGGAGTCGGTGTTCTCCCTAGTGTACATGCTGTGCTATAGCACACAAAGTCAACAAGCCACTACTATAGGTAGCGCTGTTTACACAGTGCTTTGCATGAGTGGAAGAGAAATTACACGGTTAAGTGAGGTGAATGAGCAAGCAACACGTGGATGCTATGCCCTGACTGACGCCAACAAGCACCCCGCGACCAAGTACACCAAGCTCACAACAAGGACAAGCACAGTGCACAAGAACGTGCACAGGCTCTCACACGATGAGGGGATTCTGGGGAACCGGGACGGCGTGTTTCGTGGTTCAAGTCGCTTCACAAGCTCTTAGCTTTCTCACTTACAGTGTCACCAGCTGATCCGGTGAACACTGTGCCTACTTATAAAAGTCAACTCATGACTGTCCAGAACATAAGCTAACGGTCATATCGAGGCTATTTCCGCAGGAAATCCCCACTCGATATAGAACCCAACTTATAACTGAACTCACAACTGAACAGCTACGCGCGGTGCCTATGTAGGCTATGGTCATGAGCTACTCTAGAGACATGACCTAGCTACTGGTCAGTGACGCGCGCGGGTCGCCATGCTGGTAAGCCGGGCGAGGGTCTCGCTGTAGGCATGCCCGATGACGACTGGCATGCCCGGGCGATAGGCATGACAGCATGCATGCATTAAAACGCATTATGCATATAAATATACGCCACATATATGCATTATATATATTATATTTTCAAACATCTATGTACTTATTTAAAACACAAACTCATTATAAAAGGTATATATCTATTTCCTTGTGTTATAATCATGTACCTGCACGCAAGCACACATTTGCAACATAAATCCATAACATATCTTCTATATATATATATATATGTATATTTATATATATATATCCGTATCATAATCATGTACACGCATGCACGCACGCACGCACATGCACACGTATATAACGCATGTATGTATGATATGTATATCCATACGCATACATAAAACCTTTCTTTAATGTTATGGCCACCATTGAGACACTTAAATTGACTCACCCAACCATGAACACATGCATGTGAGGGGCAGAACTACATGTCATACATTGCAAGAGTAGTTGAAATGATGTCACGTGTGACACTCACTTGCATGCTTATGGAGGTTATACACTTGTGCACACACAAAAAAAATTTTTCACATTCCGGTGCAGCCCTTGATGAAGGAATGCTCAGCGCGGAGAGGATGCACGACAAGCTCTTTACTTAGCTCACACACAACCAAGCACACCCCATACACGTGCAAGGCTGTCATGTCACAATATGGTGGAAGAGTAGCTATTGTGCAAAGAACCAACCCAGAACCTTTAGACACCTCTCGAGCACTCAGCTTGCCTAATTAATGATGTGCAAAAACCAAACCCAGAACTTTTGTGACACCTCTCGCGCACTCGGTTTGGCTAACCCACCCTAAAGCACATGTAAGTGAATGGCAGAATAACATGTCATACGGTGGAAGAGTACATATAGTGCACAAAAACTAACTCAGAACCTTCAGAACACCTCCGAGGAAGAGTCTTGTGCACTTAGCATGACTTACCCACCCTCGGGCATGCAAGTGAGTGGTAGGATGACATGTGATATGGTGGAAGAGTCACTGAAGTGCAGTAAAGTGCAAAGAACTACCCAAAACCTAGAACTTTTGGGACACCTCTCGCGCACTCGGCTCGACTAACCCACCCTTAAGCACATGTACGTAGATGACAGGATAACATGTTATATGGTGGAGAGGTACCTGAAGTGCAAAAAGTAACTTAGAACCTTCATAACACCTCTGAGGAAGAGTCTCGCGCACCAAGCATGACTCACCCACCCTCAGGCATGCAAGTGAGTGGTAGGATGACATGTAGTATAGTGGAAAAGTACTTGAAGCGCAGATAACTACCTAGAATCTTCGTAACACCTCTCAATCACTCAGCTTGAGTCACCCACCCTTGGGCATATGCAAGTGAGTGGCAAAATAACTTGTAGTATGATAGAAGACTTCTTGAAGAGCAAAGAATCAATGCGGAACCTGTTTGACACCTGTGGCACTTAGCGAGACTCGCCCATATGCAAGGCGGTTGATGCGCAAAACTTTGACATCCTGCATATGGGACGGGAGAGGATGCGTGCTGATGCTGTTTGCTGTGGCGTGACACACAACCCCTCCGACCACTGTGCAGATACTACTTTTGTCAAGTGTCTTAATGGCGCACCGTGTAACGTACGGCAGTCAAGTGAAGAACTGGGAGACTCCCAGCTGCTACTTATTGGTGTGAGGGAGTCAACGAGTTTCAATTGATGACGGTAAATGCTAGCTGAGTACAACAATATACAAGTGCTTGTGGTTAGCGCAGAAGCTGCAAGCCGAAGTTCAGTGGCGTGCTTAGTACCAGCAGCCTATCAAGGCTGTCCTCACATATGCTTTGTGCATCTTGCTGCAGTCAATTAACTTGTCACCAGCTGCTAGCTTGAGCTAGCGCTAGCTCAAGCTAGCGGATTACTACCATAGCTGTAGATGCACAAAGAGGATATATTAGATACTGGCACTCTGCAAGTGCATTAGCTGTAGCAGCTGCATTGCGAGTTGTTGAATGTATCCGTCGCGCAATGGTTGTTGATGATTGTGGCATGCCACATTGCCAATTAATGTACATCATGTACAGCGATGATAATCACATTACCGGCAAACATGTGGACCTGCATGTTGAGACCAGACATGGAATGGCAGACATGGCGTGCCGATCGTGACGGTTTGCATTAAGGGTGGTGTATTGATTATGTCATACTAGTAAAAAAAATTAGGGACCACAACAATGCAATTTACCATTTTATACTGCTCATTTTCGTGTTTACGTTGATGTGTGACTGATGTCGCACGTTATGCGATTGTTTATCAATTCCAATATCATTATGACATCAGGTTGTTGCAAATAGTTATATGCAAGTTCATGCCGTGACAGAGCCCATACCCTATGGTAGCTACTAGCTATTAATGATGACTCTCATAGCTTTAAACATTAAAAGTTACTCCCCTACCCCTCCATTTGTATCAATATAACATCCAGCTCTAGCAATTGACCAGCAAGTTGCTGATAGCAATCAGCATGAATGCGACAGCTATCTATCGCTCAACTTAAATGGTAGCCAATTATTACGGTGTCACTTTATTTAATTTTTAGATAAGTACACAAACAAGTGCAAGTCAATGTTCACATGCAATATGATGTGAAATAGGGTTAGTTGTAAACAACAGCACACACATGCACAAGCATATGCAGACACTGCCTATGAGCCCCGCCCCCACCCTTCACCCTTCACTGGTGTTCGTGTTTGTTGCCGTTGCGATACACGCCCGCTCCCAACCCTCGGCCCCGTGCCAACAGGTCTGCCTGCTATTTGCTGCCCCGCTACTTGTGGCCCCACCCCCTCGCCCTTACCCCGCTAATGCACTTAGCTACCATCACATTGCGTGCCCTTGTGTCTATAAGTTAATGGTCTGCTCTTGCCGATTTGCTGGTTGACTGGTGTGTGGGTGTGTGTGAGTGTGTTTGGCTTGTGCTTGAGCTTGCTACTAGTAGTGGGAAGCGTGACATCAGGTGTGTCACACACCATAGCTAGCTGAGCGCGCCTGTCTTTAAGTTGGGCATGCGTTGTGAGGCTGTGTGTGTGTGTGTGATTGTAAATCCTAGTGTTTCATCTCTCTTGCTGTGCATGCATGCTTGTTTGTGTCTGCTTGTGCGTGAGCACACTTACATCGGAATCACCGGAAAGCCTACGCACCGTAGCTGATATACCACAAAACCATTTAACTCAACTCGGTTGGTTGTGCGCAAGCAAGTTCAACAAGTTCATTATCTACAGCGCACATGTGTACAACATGGGTACTGCACAACGGCATCACAACATGTCATACACTATTCTTTTTTGGGTTGTCCTTGAATAATTTCCTAATGAACGAAGCCACAGGGACTGGCTTTTTCGGCATCCGGAAGTCTCTCCGCATCCATCAGTCCTGCTACCTTCACTGGGCTTACCACCTTGCTTAAACTTGACATCTGCTGTGCACGCTCTTTCATAATTTCGTAAGGCCTTTTCGACTCGGACCACCTGTCTCATCCCTTTCCTCGACTCGACTGCCATAACTAAGAATGGGTCTCGACCGCTCATTGTATCACCATGCTCCAGAAGTTGGCAGAGCCTTTCCATTCTGGTCAACTCGTTAAGTTTAGGAAACGGTCGTACCCCGTTTGAAGACGGCGTTGCTGGTCCTGTGGCTGTCGGCGGCGTTGATGAAGTTGCAAAAGTGTTTGCTGCGTGGTGGAGAGGCCATGATGTCGTGGAAGCTGCTAGTACGGTTTCCACCTAAGACTTGGGTAATAGCTGTGCAACTGATCTCAACAACGGGTTCTGGGATGTGTTAATCCGCAATTCCAGCACAAAGCCTGCAAGTACAGACAACAATGCATATTTACATGTGCGCATGCATGCCATGTACACATGTATGTGCGAGTGCGTGCGTGCGCTTGCGCGTGCTCAGGTGTGACGGCACACGCATGCATGTGCCGTATGGTACTACCCATATGCAACTGTGACCTTGAAAGTTCACACTTGCATGCACACATGCATGTATGCATGCGCTTGCACATGCGCTGGTAGTGCATACCTGCAGCGGTATTATTGGCATCAGGCTGGCTTTGTCTTTGTGTTCGTCATTGCTTCTATCTTTGCATGATGGTTCCGCCATCGTATGCGGGCCAACCATAAGTTCAGTCGAGAGCGTGCACACGCGTGCGTGTTCATGCGCTTGCACATGCGCTGGTAGTGCGTACCTGCAGCGGTATGTTGGCATCATGCCTGCTGGCTTTGTCCTTGTGTTCAACATTGCTTGTATCCTTGCAAGGTGGTTCCGCCATTGTGTTTGCACCTGTTGTGGGCCAACCGTATGTTTAATCGAGCGCGTGCACGCACCCATGTGCAAGCGCTTGCGCGTGCGTGTGTACCCGCAGCGGCTTTGTCTGCATCATGGCTGCAGCCTTTGTCCTTGTGTTGGTCGTTGCTGCTATCCTTGCATGGTGGTTCAACGCGCACTGTTGAGCTCCTTTTGTGTGCCAACAATGCGTTCAGTCAAGCGCGTGCATGCGCGCGGGTGCGCACTTGCGCGTGCTTGCGTATTGGGTACCTACAACGGCGTTATCTGCATCACGACTGCCTTTGTCACGATGTTGATTAGATAGTACTCCTGTTCTTGCATGGGAGTTCAGCCGCTGTGCTTGCGCCTGTTGAGGACCAACGGTGTGTTCGATCGCAAGCGAGCGCACACATGCGCGCATGCGCATGTGTGTGACAGGACGTACATGCATGCGCATTGTCCGCGTCATTGTTACTGTCTCGGCATGGTGGTTGTTCTGCAACGCTAGCACCTGTCGCGGGGTAATCATATGTGTGCATGTTCGCGCGCACACACGCAAACACGTGTGCACGCATGTGCGCGCATAATGCATGCATGTGTTCAAGTAACAAGTACTTTGAGCAAACGTGTTGTGAGTCATGTCTTATGCTGGTAGCTGATGCGGTCACGTTCGTGTGGTAGCATGCGATGATGCACATACCTGTAGCTAGGTTGTTGGCGTCGTCGGAACCCTGATTGTCTGCATGCTTGAGTTTTGTTTGCTTTGAGTTGCTCGGACCAGCTACAGGCCAAGCGCTCCTTAAGGGTTGAGGTCATGCATGCATGCAAGCATGCGCATGTTGCGCGTGTACCTGTAGCGGCGGCATTGTGGTCCATGTTCAGTTGTGGCGCGGCCTCTAGCATGCGTAGTTGCTCCAGCAGCCTCCTCCCTTGTCTTTCCTTCAAGATGTCTTCCACCCATGATTGCCGCTCTTCCCGAGTGTGTAGACCCAACGCCACCAAATCTTGCAAGCCTTCACACATGGTGCGAGGACGGAAAGCCTCAAAATACCCTTCAGCATGTTGCGTTTGAAGTTGACTTTGCAAAGCCCTGCACGACATGCTTGTTACTGTGAGCTTGCTGCGTGCAATTACGCGTGCACGTGTGCATGATGCACATGAGCGTGTGCGCACATGTGGGCGTGTACGCGTAAACGTGCGTGTGCTTGTTTGAGTGACTGTGCGTGCCACGCACAGTCACACAAACACAGTGCGTGTGCCTACCTCCAAGCCTGCATATGCGCATGTGATGCTGTGCGCATGTACTCGTGTGCATGCATGTGGGCATATGCGTGCGCATGCATACAAATGTACAAGCGATTGCATGCTTGTGTTTGTGCCCGCCTGCTGCGGTGCGTGCTAATGACTATGTGCTTGCTTGTGGTTAATGATAGTGTGGGCACGCGTGTCTATGCTTGTGACTGTGTGTGTGAGGTGATTGTGTGCGTGTATGTGACTTAACCTATGACTGTGTGTTCTGCTGTGCGCATGCGTGTGCGCGCGTGAAGTCATGCGCACCAAAAAGATGGAAAGGCGGATAGCAAGGCGTGAATCGGGTGATGAGGATACTTGGTGGCCATGCCTGCCGCAGCGTCTTGCACAAGGAGCGTTGCAAGGTAATGAAGGACCTTGGGCAAGCTGCGTACAGACGCCTGCTCCTTGTCTACAATGGTGTTTGCTGTTCCTTGCAATGCCCGCAAGAATGGAAACACCAATCCAATCAGATCCTCGGATACAACCACCATGAAACGCGCGCTCCAGAACATGCTGAAATCCTTTTGTGCCGCTCCGGGTCAACCACCAGCTGCTAGAAGCCCTCCTGGTCCGAAAAACTTGAGGTAGCTCTTGTCCATAACGTCCCAATTCCATTTGCCCATATGCGCTATCACCTGCCATGGCGCGCATGTGAGAGAGAGAGAGAGAGAGAGAGAGAGAGAGAGAGAGAGAGAGAGAGAGAGAGAGAGAGAGAGAGAGAGAGAGAGAGAGAGAGAGAG
>RHPI01002262.1:162611-230647 GCA_009103225.1 Chlorokybus atmophyticus
GGGGGGGGGGGGGGGGGGGGGGGGGGGGGGGGGGGGGGGGGGGGGGGGGGGACACCTCAACCGGAGGACATGTTACTAAGTTTAAAATACATAAGCTATGTATGATATGATATGACATAAAGCTGCTTACATGCAAGTCTCAATACTTGCATGTCAACGCGTATTAACGATGTCAATACACATTGTGTATTGATGGCAACAAAGCTTCAACAACATTGTATGCGAAGCGACAGCTTGATGTTACAATGGCCCTAAGAAAGGGGCTTGAAAGCACATAGTAGTGGGTAGCAAATTAGCATTAGCACATTACATTGAACTACAGTCAATTTTAGTTGGGTTGGGCCTCTCAGCAGCACGCTCGGCAGTGCGGGGGGCAACGTTCAAGAGAGCGGCGCCTCACCCTAGTCAAGCGGTGCCAACATGTACAACATAAGCTAAGCTACGGCCATACCCTCTGGTGTAATACGTCTTTATCGATGTGTGTTTGCTTACAACTAGGTAGATATGTTGCATTGATTACCGCACCTCATATGTTTAGCTGTTTGTTAAGCAGCAAGAAGAATAGGCTGGCAGCAATAACAACAACAAACCAACCGCCTACTCCCATCCACGCTGCCCTCACATTAGCTCGCTACCTATAGGCCTGGGCCATAAGGCAAAAACAATGCAAATACACGCAGTAGTAGCAAGAGCAGTAATACTGCTGGCAGCTGTAGAGCATAGGCAAGAACCATGGTATAATAGCACAGCAACCCTATATACGCACATCATACATGGCATCACAAGCAACCATGCCAATAGATTCTTGAAGTGAAGTAGGATGGGTGTCAGGTGAGGTTTGTGATGCGCACAAGTCAGCATTGGGCAGTAGGCAAGCGAAGCATAGCAGTGTGCTAGGCCTCTCAGCAGGATGCGCAATACTTGCAAGGCGGCATCCAAGACACAGCGCCTCAACTGCCATGTAGCGCCACACGTGAGACGTAGCCGATAGGGGCGGTGGTCAGTCTCGGGAGTCTTGTATCGTCCAATAGGGCACGTGTCTGCTTGTTAGCACGTACTCGGAAGTAACACGAGTAAGCATGTCACACGCACTTGGAGGTAACAATATGTGTCAATTGTGCATCTATATCGTTTGTGACAATGTTGTTGCACAATCGAACATGGTGCCATGATTGCATGGCATCTGCCTGGTAGTGATCCAGCCCATGCACAAAATCGTGTCTGCAATCGCACAGACACCCTCATTGCCTTGCCACTCACACCTTTCAAGTCTGTCGCCAAGCTGCTCTGTCTATACAACAGAATGGATCACCAATGTACATGTGCTGTCTAATTAAATGCAGCAACCATCAGTTGCTGAACGCTGCCAATTGCGGCTGGCCAATTAATCAACCACTGCCTTCATGTGTAGAGGAAAAGATGCCCTAGGTGGGAAGAAGTAGGGCCAGAGTACTTGTGAAGAAGTGGTCTGTACAGAAACTCCTTGCCGCCGCATCTGATGTTAAGTATAAACTACAAATGCTACACTAACAATTGGCATCACCTGCGCTAGAGCGACGGCACAGTGGGCCGTTGAATATACAACACTTCATCTATGCAAAGCACTTGATCGTCCTCCAGTGGCCACCGGAAAAATGTGAACACCTCCTTCAACCCGGAGTTGTGGAGCAACTCTAGTGTGTAGTCGTAGATGCGATACCGGCCGACGCCGTTGCCATCCATAGTGACAGGGACACCTGAAACAGTGACCTGGTCGACTGACTGACTGATGCTCAAGCTGCCAAGATTTCCTCTCCTCGCAAACGATCCATCAGGCCCAAAAGAGACCATCCGTTCATTGGTCAAATCTTGCGCAGCAAAGGTCCCATTGAGTGCCAGATTGGGAGGGGCTGGTGTGACTTTTTGGTATTGTCTCCCACCAAAAGTGATGCTGTTGCTTGTGACTTCACAAGGCTTTGGCTGCCCGATTTCAAACCCAGGCATAGAGGGAAAGTTCATGATAATCTGCCCGCCCGCCATGCGATACACTCCGCATCGTTTCAGCAGATCCGCGCCACCAGCCAGAATGGCGTTGAAATTGCTGAGGAGCCCTCCGTTAGGAAGACCGTAGAAGACATGGCCATCATGCGTGAAGAAGAAGTGTTCTCGAATGAACTTGGACTCAACCATGTTGGACTGGTTGACCTCGTGTATGAGTTTCTGGAACACGTAGAGACCAGCCAGCGTTTGATTGGCCATGATCGACGAGCTGGGTGCGGCACCAAATGAACCCGCGACCACCGACGGGGGTATTGAGACAGACGGTGTTACCCAATCAGGATACGGCAGAGCACTTGACATGGGCTGGGGCTGTTGCTGTTGCAGTGCTGATGTGATGCGTGGAGGTGTCTCTGGGAAGGCACGAGGAACGGCAGGAACGGTGGTTTGTGTTGCAATGGGCGGATAGGGCAGCGCAGCTGACAGTGGCTGGGGTTTGCTAGTCTCGGGGAAGGTTAGTGCAGTTGACATTGTCCTTGGTGGTGAATCCTCTTCAAACTCCAAAGCAGCGGAGAGGGCTTGCAGATGTGTAGCTGACCCAGTGAAGGCCAATGAAGACGTCAGTGCAGCGGGTTCTGTGTCGGCGAAGGAAAGTGCAGCGGCGAGATCAGAAGCTTCTGGCGAGTCAGGGAACAGGGTGGTGGGGCTGAGCAACTGTGCCGCTTCCGCACCAACGTAAGCAGCAGCAGCAGAAGGAAGTTGCTGTGCAGCAGGGACAGCAGCAGGTGTCGGCAGTACTGGAACTCGTATAGGAGCTGGTGGCTCGAACTGGGTCTGCAGCTGGCTTTGCAGTTGCTGACTTTGCAATTGCTGAGCTTGCAGTTGATGTGCCTGAAGCTGCTGCTGCTGGGCGTGAAGCTGCTGTGGGGCCTGGATGTGCTGCGTTTGCAGTTGAGTTTGCAGCTGCTGCGTTTGCAACTGCTGCTGGGCTTGAAGCTGCTGTTGCGCCTGAAGCTGCTGCTGGGTTTGAAGCTGCTGAGCTGCAGCGAGCTGCGCTTGCAACTGCTGTGTTTGGTACTGCTGCTGAGCCTGCAACTGTTGAGCCTGCAACTGCTGCTGGACTTGCATCTGCTGCTGGGCCGCTTGCAGCTGCTGCTGCTGCTGGGCTTGCAGTTGCTGTTGCTGCTGTGCGTGTAGTTGTTGATGCTGCTGTACTTGCAATGCTTGTTGACTCTGCAATTGCTGATTTTCAAACGGCTGACTCTGAAGCGCCTGACTTTGCAATTGCTGAGCTTGAAGTTGAGGCTGGGCCTGCAGCTGCTGAGCCTGAAGCTGAGGCTGCTCATAGAGGTGCGATTGCAACTGTGATTGCTGTGGTTGAGGCGGGGGTGCTGATGCTGCTCGTCCATGGAGCAGGGGGCTGGAGCTCAACTGTGATATTTGATGTACATTGGGTATGGTGGCGCTTGCAGGCCTAGGAGCGGTGTCGGGCTCAGGCACAGTCACCATGCATGGTGCAGAGCCAGGCACTGGAGCCACAGAGGGTATAGGTATTGGTGGGGTGGGCGCGGTCACTGTGATAGCAGCTGGTGTTGCTGTTTTCGCCAATTCGGGGCTCAGGTTAACGAAAGTCATGGTCTTTACTAGGTGGTTCACAACGTCCATGCTGTTTTGGTAAAGCTCTTGATCCGAAGAGATGAACCTGCACATAGTTTTCTTGTACTAAGATGGCGCTTGGCAAAGGCATGCGACAGCGCCAATGTTGTCAAGGTAAATAGGAGCACTTACGCAATCATTTCTGCTCGCCCAGGACATGGATTGGACGCCAAGTAGAACCGAAAGCTGTGCTTCTGCTCCTTGTCTTGAAGCATCTCAGACGCGTAAAGTACAGGATAGCCTTCATCGGCCTGTGCACATTGAGCAGCACCTGCAACAACAGTGCCACATGAAACATCCTTCTCAAAACTACACGCCCTAGGTGTGATGAACACCAAGACATAGCCTCACTCCCCCCAAGCATGAAGCTAACCTAGATGATGTTAGTGTACCGACCTCTACTTGCGCATGTTACATGCGACAATGCATGAAAGGCAGGCATTCCTGTCCAGCTGCATCATTGTTCCAGCAGGCTTTTGCAAGAGCTTGGCGTCTTTCAGCTTACACTAAGCTTGTACGTTACGTTACTTGTATGTCCCACTCAAGTCCGTTCCAGTGCCATGAAGTATGGCATTGCTCAGTACATGCTGCTCTGCTTGTAATGAGCGGTAATGCCAATCTTCAGCTGCTGTTTAAACAACTCGACAGCGCTGGAGCACCGCCCAAGTATGACGAACGCTTAACGCGAGGCTTCAATAAAATATGTCAATTGTTCAACGCGCTGCTTGACTTGTGAGCTGTCAGTGTCAAGTTTGTAGCGATCTTGCCACTGACCAGTAACTTTACCATAAAGCTGTAGCGGAGTTAGTTAGGACAGCACGCAAGTTGACGACGGAGCCAGGCACAGCTGCTTGAAAGCGTTTGACAGCGCCTACCGCCTTGCAAACGAGTGCTACATTGGCTGCACAGCAGCCACTCTGGCAATCAATCACAGACAAACGGCATTCAACAAGTTGACAGCTTGTCCAGACACGACAGCTGCCACATTGCAGCAGACCACCTGTCACAACGGACGAACGACTGAACAAATACACAGGACTCAGTTACTGATTGCAGTGAGCTTCACCCACATTGTGCTTGCAGTGTGCATGGTGCAATGCCTCTGAGTGTGATTATCTGCGTGAAGAAAACTCAGCTGCATGCAAGCTAACGTCAACACAATGGCGCATTGCGCGGTGTGGTGTGCAGTACCTATGGAGATGGGAGTGAGGTCAGCCCGCAGGGTGGCGCAGGCCGTCCTGAAGTGCTCCATAAAATCTCCCTCAAAGTTCTGCCCCGGCAGAAGGCTGAGCATGCAGGCCTTGCCGGGGGGCAGGCCCTGAGGCATGTACATTATGGCGCCTCCCCTGTGCAGCATGGTCCAGTCGCCGGGAGGGATGTAGAGGACGTTGCCAAACTGGACGGTGGTGGAGCCGGCGCCATTGCTGAACCCCGTCGGCAACCTGGGCATGCCCCCGTCGTCGCCGCCGACCATAGCTGCGCCTGTCTCCCGCCCCAGCCCATCCCTTTCAAGTCAAACCCTATTAGGGTTTGAACTCCTCAACTCACGAGCTCACCACCCTCACCGTCTGCACCGTCTCCGCACAGTGTCTGCCGCTGATTCGCGCTCAACGGGATGCGCGCGGGACTGCCGCAAGCGCCCTGCCTGCGTTGTAACAAGCAATGACGCGAGTCACCCAGTGAGTCACCAGTGGCAGGGACACGCGCGCTGCTGCTCTGAGCCTAGCACGTACGTTCAAACAATTCTGTCGTTTTGTTCATGTGTATAGGCAAAGAGGTTGATGATGTGTAGGATGATAATAGGAAGACAACTTGGGGCATAGCAGCAGAGTTCAATCTTGAAACCACCTTGCTTAGAGAGTTTTATTGTATGTTTATTGATAATGTAAGCTGTAAGTTTCAATATTTATACTTTTAAATACTTCATTGAGTCATTTTTATATTTATACGTTAAACGGACATAACTCATCCTATTAATATTATTGCATCGTTATGGTAACATCAGATCAGATCTGTAACATATATAACATTAAGGCAACACCAGTTTATGGCGTGACTTAAGAACACCTGTCAATAATGTAACAATTGAAACGAAGAATACGACATGATAAATGATAACTGAAACGAGGATGCTTGTTGATATAATGTGTTGATGCTCATCAATAAGCTTATTTAAAGACGAGACGTGCATATTAATATGCGTTACATTAGAATGTACTATGTCATTATATATGAGGTGTGAGATATAATGACATACTCTTCATTTGATGGTATAAAGGCGTGACCAAGTTGACTGGGGTTAGGGTACAGTTAATGCATGCGACAATACTTATATTATGTGATTGTAATTGTGTCTATTGATAAAAATATAGACCATAGTGCATCTGATTTCATGTGTCAATAGGTAGCGTATACTATGTATAAAATATATTGCCAATATCAAACATCCACAACTACGTTACCATAATTGTATTACATGTGTTAAGGCTTGTTGTGAAACAAACCTTGTATTTATAAGGTATATGCATTGAGAATACTATCGTAAACATGAAGTGTACACTTAATTATGTAAGAGACTATTGTTGCATGCCGTCATGGCATAAGCTTTAACGCTTATTGGTGTCATTTTTATGCAAGTTGCATAAGAAAGAAATAAAAAAGGCTGCTAAATATGCTATAAGATCACTTAGTATCAACAATAATCAGCATTACATAAACTTTATGCGCAATTAACAAATTCATCATTGCGTACAACAATGATGTACATTCTGCCAACACAAAAATATCACACAAAATGAGGTTGGTATGAACACAACGTTCTTGTGTAGATTTTATATGGTTTAAAGTTAAAGCCTCTTTTGCTGTACCATCAACATATGCTAATGTAAATATTGGTGTGATGATGAGCGCAACATAAGTTGACAATGTTAACTTTTTAAGAATTGTACGGCTGATGCGGCGTTGTCAGTAATTCAAGCCATACTATGAGCAGATGCATTGACTTGGTTTCGTTTTTTAAAGCAAATTGCATTTACAAATAAGATTGCTAATCATGTTATAAGATTACATAATATCAACAACGATCAACATTGCATATTGATTAAAAGCAATCAACACATAAAAAATCTATCGTTGCATACAGCAACAGTTATTATTTTTGCTTACTTGTAACTTCTTAAAAACAATGAGTCTGTTGTGAACTCTTGACGTTTTTATGTGTCCACAATAAATGCCTCCATTGCTTATGTGAACATTACCGTGATGGTGACCGCGATATGAGTTAACCAACAAAATTCTATTCTATGCAAAAAGCATCATATTCATGTTGTGCGTAATTCATAGTTTTAACCAAAGTTGTGCGGCTCATGCTGCGTTGCAAGTAACCGAATTGTGCCAGCATTGGCCTGTAAGAAGAATGCAACAATTGGACCTGTGCCAATACTAACATAAATAACCGGTGTCAGCATTCGCAATAAACCTTTTTTGAAAGGCCGTGCCAACGCACATGACTTTCCTATATCAGCACTGGCGCGAGCATTACATTGCAGCTCCAGCTCCTGTGAACTCCGCAAGCGCGATTAATATTTATGGTTAACAGACTCGCAAACTAGAATAGCTGACCAACCAATAAGTCCAACCCACGTAGGTCGGCGCGGATTGGCACATCATTAGGCAACATATAGCAAGCGTTGGTTGGATGAGACGTGCAGGCTATTGTGCTCCTCATTTAGTAGCTCTTCGGCACGGTTCATGCCAGTACTGGCACCAACCGTCTGTACCAGTACTGTGACACGCCATGTATACTGAACTGCCATGTTATCTCCATGCAGAATTCAACAAAAGTTCACATGCTGCTACACATATACAACACTGCAACTCCATGCGATGTGTACTCCTGTTAAAAGTATATGAGTAAATACTCATTTACTCATATACTAGCGAGTCCGGTACATATATAGTAAATAGTCTACACGAGGGTGATGATGGTGACCTCGAGCTTCTTGTATATGTACTTGCTAAACAGAGTAGAATGGGATGTGCCCGAGTCACACGCTCACAACTACAACAGTCCCAGCTAAATTAAACGGTTGGTGCCTTGAAAACATGAATAGCATACAACACACGAAAATGTATTGCACTAGTATTATGGCAGGATGGCAACCATTTGATACGATCCTTTACTGTATCTCATATACACTTCCCCTCACTTAATAGTTGTAAATCCTCATCTACCTTCCCTTCATCAAACCCAACATACATTCAATGTATGTTGGGTTTATTGCAGTATATCTAGATAATGATGGTTTGAATAAGCTTATACATATCTAGATAATGATGGTTTGAATAAGCTTATACAAGCATATGTAACTACCTAATGCTTACGACGAGCGGACACTCTGTTACTGTTTTGCATATTATCATATCTCAAGACTATCAAGCTAAGTTCTCCACCAGCATGACAACCAGCATGACAACTGACATAAGCCTTTCAGGTCTAGCCCAACCTAGATGATCCCAAATTGTCTAAAACTGCCACAAAACCACTTATGCCAGTTTCGGTTGTCAACTCAGTAGGTGAGTCACCTACTCGTCGTTAGCATAAGTGATTTTGTGCTAGTACGGGCACATTATCTATAAAGCCATGATTGGCCCACCTGAACAGTGCCAGCAATGGCTATAAGCAAATTGCAAGCTTCAAATCATGCCAGCACTAGCACATGAAGATTATTGTTATGTGCCAGTGTTGGCATGGGCAAGAGAGGGTGCCAGTCATGTCACGATTTTAACACAAGCGTTTTGATATGCTCATATAGGTAGTGTAACATGTGTAACATAATGTTACACATGTCTATTGTACAAGCATATCAAGGGTTTCCTATTGCTGTAACCACTCAACTACAACATCAGCAATGCTAACAATACAAATCAGCTATAATTCTCGCATCAAGTCTCGTTCAGCTTCGTGCATTTTCCCAAGCCAACTCCGTAAACTCATGATCTGCCTAGACCCACCTAGACCAAAGAACCGCACCTCTTGCACGCAAGCCCTAAGGTCCAATTGCAAGTCAACATAGCGCGCAGCAGCAGCGGCGGCATAGTGTGCATAGTTGCAGGCAGCTCACCCACTGCAGCTGTCGGGGAGGTGAACAGGAGAGTGAAAGATGATGCGGTCGATGTTGGTGTGTAGCAGCGCATTCGCACATTGTGCGGAGCCGGAGCATGCGAATTGTAACGCCACCTTAGGCTTGAGCACTTAGCTCTCACCTAAGAGGGTCATGCACTCTACTTAGTGCACGCACTCACACACATGTGCAAGCACTCGTACTCCGTGTATACACTCACATAAAAGTGTTAGCACCGTGCATACACTCACACATGCAAGTGTAAGTACGCCCACTGAGTGTACACACTCACATACAAGTGCTACACAAGCACCGGTAGAAATGGCCCCCCAACAATTCGGCCTTGCCCTCAACTTATAAATGGAGATCGAGCTATAATTTAATTAGGGATGCGCATATAAGCAACGTATCGAATTTTGCATTTTTTCCAGCTGCAGCCACAACTTAGTTTGGTATCTAGCTGCCATTAAGGTTAAGTAGTTGGTGTGCATTAAGTTCGATATCCGTTGTTTCTTGAATTCTATAATGTCTACATCCTGTACTAATTTTTGGTTAGATCATGTATCAAGGGGATTAAACCCAATGCGTAATCCAACCCACAATGTTATGGCCGCAGTTTGCGGCAAAATCTTGAATTTCATAATGTCCACATCATGTACTTATTTTTTGGTTAGATCATGTATTAAGGGGATTAGACTTAATGCAAGTCCAACCAAAAATGTTATAGCCGCAGTTTGCGGCAAAAACTTAAAGAGTCGTTACGACATAGTCGCAAATCCTACTGCGTAGCGACTTTTTGTGTCGCCGAGTTTCGATCCTGCGCGATAGAAACTTGTCGGGATGGTGCCACTCGACCTACGACTCAAACATTGACCGATTAAACTACACTGACAGAAGACACACACAGCGCTGTGTTTGTAATTGATATAATCAATAAAGCGGCTGCCTCAATTGTATATGTGTATATATGTATATATATATATATATGTATACATGTATATATATATGCTTATATGTATATACATATATAAGCCGGTAGCCGTATATAAATACGGCTATCGGTACCAGTGTTTTTACTCTTCATACATAATCGTAAAGGGAATTACGGGGACGTAGGTGACTTGAGGATGAAGAATGTGTTAGACCTGCCGTCCCGTCCAATCGCAGCGCTTGATTACTGGCAGATGTTAGCATTTAATTCCCCGCGTCACCTGTATGTGCAAGGTTGTTCGCGGTGAGTTGGGGAAGAATGTTTAAGCATGCCAAACAGCCTGCCCATCGGCTGAGCAGCGCAATGGGCTTACCGCTCAGCTCCTCAGCAGTACTAGCCACTGAGGAGCTGAGCACGTGCACATGCAGCACAAGAAGTGCGGCGTACTGAAAGACCGCATTAGAGCTTACCTCTCTGCCGCTCAAGGCTAACTCAACGACGATGTGACAGCTGCCTCCGCCGCCGCTGAAGAGCCAGCCCGCTGAGCTGGCTCTGGCTGCTTCATGGCAGCTAAAGGCCAGCCTTGTACGACCTCCCTCTCCTTAACCTCCAGCAGGGCGACCTCCACGCCGTCGTCGTCGTCGTTGTTGTTCTCAGCGCCCCTGGCGCTAACATTTGTTGCTCTGAGCGCTATTTGAGAAGTGAGGAGGAGGGGCGGCATGCAGCAGCCCGGCCTAGCTGAAGGCAACCCGTGGTAGCCGTACAAGTATCCTAACGCCTGGGCAAAAACTTGGCTGCTTCCACCATCTGAAGGGTTTGAGCTGCAGCGCCTTGGTGCCAGCACGCGAGCGATGGATTTGCAAGCTTTGGGGCAGCGGTTGGGCGTCGGCGTGATCGTGGACAGCGCGTATCGCGTGGACATCTTGCGTTAAGTGGACACACAGGCAGGCCATGGGTGTCCCTTGCATGACCATTTTATTGTTGCTTTGGGCCCTCTGAAGGGGGAACCCCTTGTACGTGTTGCCTTGGAGACGTCAAAATCCCCAGTCCTGTTGCCGCTCAGCTACCTGCAGCACCGACAACACATGGTGGTGGGACGCTTTTGACAACGTTGTCTCCCAGCGGCGCATGCGAGCACTTGAGAGAAGGACAAACCCCTCGCGCTTAAAACAGGGAGACATTACTTGGGGGGCGCATTTAGTGGAGACGAGAGACTCGGCCCGCACATGGCAGGTTCTCGGGACTCTCCCCACCGTCACCAGCCCTTGATGCGCAGATGGTCCCCGCTAAGGGGCCGTACCTACCCCCGCTCCCCCTTGCGCAGGCGGTCGCGCAGCCCCAACTATCGCAGCCCCGTGCCTTATCCGTACCAGCGCCGAAGCCCTGATCGGGGTCGCAGCAGGAGCCGCAGCCCCCTGCACCGATGGCAACGTCGCCAATCAAGCGTAGCTGGAGCCCCCCGGCGCGAAGATTGCATCACCCCCCATCTCCGCGGCTGCAGGCGGAGCAGTCGGAAGCGCCTCTTCTTCCTCAGCAGGCACCAGTTCCGTCCGTGCCAGCACTGAACGTGTCAGCTCCCCTCCCGCCAGCTCTGGCGGTGCCTCCTTCGCCACCTGTAGAAATGAGTTTCCGCAAATCAGGTTGGATCCGCAACTTTGTAATGGACGGAGCCGGACATTATTTGCAAATTTTACGGCAAATCCGTATATATGTTGTAGCTGCAGCCGGAGTTTTATTGCGACCTGTCACAAGCGGCAATCCGCCGGTGACGATCGTAAGTACTGGATCCCCAACAACGTTAAGGGTTTGGTGTTTACGTAATTAAGGGTTGAGGCCGTGAGAAAGACTGATGTAAGTCGCAATTACAGTTGTGACCAATTCGTTAACAATGCGTCTTTACTCCCAAACGCAATTGAAGACTCGACGATAACATTAGAGTGCACTTAGGTTGCATGTTAAAGCTGTACACATCATCATTAATATTGTGACCTGTTCCATCAACGATACGAGACTTCATACTAAACAAACTCGGAACGCTAGGATCGATCCATAATTACAAACCATAACAACTTTGACGACCTCATCATTGCCAATTTGCCGGTTTAACCCCGCGGCCTATTCATGGCTCGCTTGCCTCGCGGCCTGCTAGTAGAAGGCTGCGACTTGCATGTATAATCATTGGTAAACCGTGGTAGCACATGAGGTAAACATGTAAAGACTTGACCCCAACTCCGCAAACAACCTTGCGCCAGCAAATGACGCAGTGCGCATAATGCAAACATCTGCCGGTGATTACGCGCTGTAATTGGGACAAAACGGCAAGTCAAACAAAGTCTCCCTCCCCAATTCGCATTTACAGTGGTAAATTACACCTTTATCTTTTTGATACAAATGGTATATATGTACATGTATATAAATATATATATATATGTGAATGTATATATATACATACATGTATGTGTGAATATATGTATGTATGTATATATATGTATACATATACTGGTATACACATACTAGTAGTGCCATTGTATGCAGCTGTTGGTGCATGCGTGATGCATGCATTGCGGCATGTGAGACAATTGAGGCAGCCGCTGTAAAGTTTATACACTTTGGTTTATATACCAAACAATCGCGTCACATGTATGTGTTGTCGTCGTAGTCTAGCTGGTCAATGTTTAGGTCCTGTTGTTGCTTGCTAGCCTCAAAAGCTATTCCGCCCAGGTTCGAAATTCGGCGATTGAGACAAATACGCTGTACTGTGGCTCGTTTGGTTTTTCGCCGCGAACTGCGGGTGTAACATTTCTGGTTAGAGCACGCATTCAGATTAATCCCCTAACCTCACAGGTTCTTCCGCGCAGGTTCAAAACTCGGCGATAGAGACAAAAAACCCTGTGCTGTGGCCTTTTTTGTTTTTTCGCCGCGAACTGCGGCCGTAACATTTCTTGTTAGATCAAGCATTAAGATTAATCCCTTTAATACATGATCTAACCAAAAATTAGTACGGGATGTGGCTTTTATTAAGGTTTTAAAAAGACGAATACCGAACTTATTGCACATCAGCTAATTGATCTTAATGGCAGTTCGATATTAAACAAAGTTGTGGCTGCAGCAGCAAAAAGTGCAAAATGGATATGTTGCTTGCATATGGATCCCTGATTAAGTTATAGCAGGATTTCCATTTGAATTGTGGGCAAGGCCGAACTGTTGGGGGGCCATTTCTATCGGTGCGCCCACTTTTGTCATGCCATCGCTAGGCGTCGCACCAGGCGCGCCTTGCGACGCTGGCGGACGAAGCGTGCCAGCGCCGCTGCCGCCTTCGACAACCTCGCGGCGACCCTCGATGTTGAGTTTGGGCTACATGCATGCTCAGAATCCTCAGGCAGCGACTGATGTGGCTGCGTTGCTAGCAGCGGGTGGCTTGCAGGCGCTGCTATGATGCATGGTGTATGTAAAGCTAAGCGTGGGCCAATGGACGCTCGCGCGCGTGGAGAGTGTGATCGCTGCCGCGGGCCTCTTTCTTGTTCGCACGCTACCCGCCAACCAGCCCCTGCAGGTCTTGGCCTCTGCCCTAACCTTGGCGAGTGCCAACCCCTCTACAATTGCACCACCACTAGCGGCGCAGCCGGCCGCTTTCATACCTCACCCCACCGTGCCTCCAGCTGTGGGAGCTAACCCCTCTGCAATCGCACCCCAGCTGACGACGCAACCAGCCCCATGCACACCTCACCCCACAGTGCCTACAGCTGCAACGCCTGGGCGCTCGTTCGCGGAGGCGAAAGGCATGAAGCTGGCAGCTGATGGCATACATGTCACCCACTTCACGCCCACCTCACACTTTGTGCATGTCCGCAACAACATTGTTAACCGCTTCACAGGAGATGCGGCGCACAAGGGATTGTTGCAGCAACTACACAAATCGAAGATGATCACGGACACGGAGTACCCGCTCATGGCGGCGTACGTACATGTGCTGCTTGAAAGGTGTTTGTACAAAGAGTTTGAGGACGTTCCTCTTCACTGTTCGGGGAGGACTGCGCTCGGGCCCTTGAGGCGAGTAAATTGGACCTGTCCATAGAGTACGCGGAGGCGCATCTCATCACCGAGCTGCTGGACTTCTACACGGAGGTGCACACCGATTGACAACAAAGGACCATAAATGGTCCGTACCCTCGAACCGGGATTTTCCCCTGCTAAGTGAATTCCGTGGACCATGTCTGGTCGGACTGTCATTGACAGTCCGACCATGCATGGTCCAAAACTCACGTGAACGGTCCCATGTTTTTTTGGGGTCGCACCATGTCTGGTCCGGCCTGTTTACGGTCGCGTCAGGACCAGGTACGAGCCAGTCAGCGGACCAGGGACTTAACAAAAACATTTATTTCACAATCATTACTGGTCCGGCCAGCGGACCACCGACCGCAATATTTATTTATAAGCATCAGATGTAATGCAAATGACGGAAAAGTGCTCTATCTTGAGCCGGCAGCACCGGCCACGCCCGACCTGCGGGGCCGCAGGCTGCAGCGCACGAGGCCGCGGCGTCTTAGAAATGGTTAGTGACGAGATCATGCATCCACCGAGAGTCGAACCCAAGACCTTTGGAATACAAACACGACACCCTAACCACTAAGCTACATGTGCACGTACCGGTAGGGACGGTGCAGTACTTGCATAATATACTGTACCTACGGCCGCTTGGCGGCGGCGGCGGAACTGTCGGCGGCGGAAATTGCACAGGAAGTTGGCGTTGTGAATTGACAGGCCCATAGCCAGTGCATGCGCTATCAATGTGCATAGGCTGTACCAGTATTAATCCACGGTATCACATTATTTTACGTCATTATTGATGACACAGGCAGCCGCAACTCGGCGGCTGCCAAGGTGTGTAAACTACAATGCTTTGTTGGGGGCTGTTCATGAGTATGTAACCTTGTTTGGGGTTGTGAATATCCTGGTTGCGTGCGCATACACACACCTACATGTGTACATATGTAAACATTCGTGTATAAATACATATACACGTTTACATGATATAATTACGAAACGACGAGCATTGCGGCACTAATGTAGGTATTTAATGGCTGATTGGACACCATGTTTGGTCGGGGCTGTCAATCATTCTGCGGTCTCATACGAGGCTATTTTAATAAGTGATGTGATTTATGTATACTTCTTAACGTATGTTTACATGAGACATACCTTGTACACGGCTCACCCCATAATACGGCTGATATAGCCATTTAAAATGCGTATAAGATATAGATCCATTTGTGCACACGCTAATATTCATATATTTGTATTAAATGATATATATTCAATGTTCATATATACGTAGATACTGAGATAAACGCATAGAACATGTTAATGGTGCATGTTCACAAATTTTTGCAAATACACGTACGGTGCTATGAAGTATGTTAATTGCATAGACAGCCCCTTACAGCTTAGTTGACAGCCGGCCGGCTGTCAATCAGCCGCCGACCATTTGCGGCTATCCACTTGCGGCTGTCCACGGTGTATAGCCGACAGTCGGTGCGGCTGTCGGCTATACACGCCGTCAATTAACACGTTAAGTGCTCTTGTGCAATCAGGCAGTTGGGCAAATCATTGTACCTTAAGTAGGTTGTTGCTACGTACTCATGACAGCGGCAGGGCCGCGGTCACTGGTCCGTGCTGCACCGTACATAGAGCGGCGCGGACCGTGCGGCACCATGTACGGTGCATGCTAATAGGGCCACAGAACTGCGGGACCGCACCTGGTCCGCATTCAAGGGCCAGCGTACAGTACTGGTTCGTGCCGCACCATGGATGGTGCGGCACGGACCATGCGTGGTGCGCGTCGCCGCGCCAGCCATTCACGGGCCGCGGGGCCCCGAACGGACCAGGAACGGTCCGTCCTCTGCAGACCAGGCAGTCCTGGCCCGCGGGGTACGGACTATGCATGGTCCGCGGGGTCCGTGAAAGGACCATGCATGGTCCTTCAACGTCAAGCCGTGTGGTGCGGAAGGAGGCAGCCACTCAGCTTGGACAATACCAACACATGACAAGGTACGCGCGTTTGTTGCAGGGTATGCCTTTGTGTCGCGCCTCTCCATTCCTTTATCCAACATTCTACTTCAAGCACTGCCTCGGGCAGCTGCACACCACTCATGAGCCTGCAAGCCTCCTTGTGCTGCCCTCGGGGCAAAGCCGAGGAGAGCTTGTTGCCGTCCAGGCATGGCCTGTGACGTGCTCTGCATGGCCATGCTTAATGTTTATTCACCGGCACAGGTGTTTCCAAACCAACCTTGCCATAGCCGCTCCCCAATGGTGGAGACAAGGCCAAAGGAGCTGCACCTGCAAGTGGCGTGGTCAACGCCACCAACAATGGCAGCAACAATAACCACAATAGCAAGGAAGCCGCTGCCGGCAACAACAGAGGGTGGCGTAGATACCAAGACAGGAAGGCGTGAGTAGTATAGGACGGAACTCCTGTGTATAAACCCGTGTGCAATCAATTTTATTGTTGTTGTCTTATAGCATGTGATTGCTTGAGATTGGTGCATGAACTGTGTGTTTGCGCACTTGTTTACTGTTGTGTCTCATCCCAGCGTGCACGAGCCAGTCGCAAGTGCTGCGCTACCATCAGCTGATTCACCTGGCGATGCCTCCGCGGAATGCATGGTCACCAGCACACACTTCTCACTTCCCTTTCAAGCACAAAGAAGCACGCAGTCAATGCGCACCCAGCAGCTTGCAAGTGCAAACGCACGAGTGCGTAGTGCTGATTCGCTGGCCCCGCACAGCACCCAAGATGAGCACGAGGACGAAGCAGACTTTGAGGCGTGCCATCAGTTGAATGCGCAGCCTCATGCACACAACGCTGCATTCTGGCAACCAGCACGCGCGTGGCCTGCGCCGCGGCAGCACCATCCGTGGTCGGAAGAGCTGCAGACAGCGATTGTGCAAGTTGTGCTGGACAAGCTTGAGAGAGTGGGGGATGAGCCCGAGCTGCCTCTATGTTGTCGGAGGACAGCTGGCGAGTACAGCTCAGCGCTTTCATGCACGATGCCGGTAACTTCTTAGCTGCAGGGCCACGAGCGCACTCGCATGCATGGCAGCTATGGCTGCACGCTACCAAGCACCCAATGGCGTCGCAAGTGATTGAGTTGGCTCAGCTCTGGCTACCCCTTGCATTTTCAAGGGACTGCAACAGCTCCGGAGCAGAAGTTACGACAGGTGCAGTTGCTGCTGTGCTCAGAAGGTTGGTCGCATGCTCGCATCCGTGCTGCCCTGCGCGCATCAGCGCCTCCGCCTATTGCATTGCGCAATCGTGCCTCGTTGGAAGAGCACAAGGAGTTTGTGGTGGAGGAGCTTACCACGCTGGTGCGCACGGGGGTTATCACCCTGGTGCCAACCAATGCAGCAAAGCAGGTGATCTCGGGCATGGGGGTGATAGTTATGAGCAAGAAACGTTTGGTGGTGGATCTTCGCTACGTCAACCTCTTCCTCGCACACATACCTTTCCACTACGAGCGCTTAACGGACATGTTACACTACACCCAAGGAGCATGGCAAGCTTTGACTTGAAAAGCGGATAACACCACATTCCCATCCGCGCACGTGACACCAATTCCTTGTGCGTCGCATTTGAAGATCAGGTGTTCAAATGGAACGTGCTCCCCTTTGGACTGAATCAAGCACGGTATGCATTTACAATGGTGCAGCTTGGCATTCACAAGCCATTGCGAAGTGCGGGCATTGGCACCCTCAGCTACATAGACGACATGCACATGGCGCATCGCAACAAAGGGCATCTACTATGGCGTATTGAGCTGATCATGCAGCTCTGTGCGGCACTGCGCGAGTTCTTTGGACTGCCTAAGCGCAATGCTTTCCCCACCATGCGCTTGCAGCTGCTGGGGCTCATTGTGGACTCGCAAGTGGGCGCGTTCTAGGTGCCCAAGGCCAAGCTTGAGGACCTCTACATGCTGCTTAACGACACGCTGGCGCGCCCAATGCTCACCAACAGAATGCTGGCGCGCGTAGTAGGCAAGCTAATCAGCCTACGCTTGGCCGTTCCTCCGGTGCTGCTATTTGCTAGGTCGCTCATGGAAGTAATAAACTACGCCAACACTTGGTAAGCACCGTTTGCAGCGCCGGCCATCACAAATGAGTTCATTGCATGTTTGCGATCAGCCTTGCGGACGTACACAGCCAGCGCTTGGTGGAGACCGCCTAGCTCCATTCTGCTGCGCGCAGATGCATCAGGAGAGAAGGGTTGGGGTGCGGTGACACCATGGGGCCACGTGCAGGGCAACTTCACGCCAGTTGAGCTGGAGCTGTCCTCGGCAGTCAAGAAAGGGCTGGCGTATGTTACCGTGGTCATAGAGGCAGCTCTCCGCTTCCCAAACCTGCGCCACACAACCGTCATGCTTGAAGGCGACTGTCAACCAGCCCTACAAGCTCTCTCCAAGCTGGTCTCCCCTTCGCCTTACCTAAGTGCCCTGCTCTATAAGCTGTGGGGAGTGCTCAGAGCCAGGGATCTCCACTTGCGTTGCTTGTGTGTGTGTGTGTGTGTGTGTGAAGCAACGCAAGTGGAGATCCGCGCGAGCGGCTGCAATTGGAGGATTGGCTCTCCAAAACCGCGGATGCGGGCGATTGGGCCCTGCGTGCAACAACGTGTGATAGCGCGATGGGGTGCACCGACTGTAGACATGTTTGCTTTGGAGATCAATACCGTTGCTCCCGCCTTCTTCTCCGCTTGTAACAGCCCGGGCTCGAGTGGCAACGCTCTCACCTCCGGTTTGGACTGCGCCCCGCGCGGCCTCTTGTGGGTCCTCCCGCCCTTGGCCCTGCTGGGCACGGCAGTACGGTTGGTTGCGCACGCTCAACGTGATTGCGTATTGGTTGTGCCACAATGGGCACAGAAACCTTGGTGGCCACAAGTTCTGGGGCTACCTATTCATGAGTCCATGCTACTTCATGCACACCCAGCTTTGTTTGTGTAGGGTAGGAGAGTGCCTGCGCACATCCCTAGCCCAGGCAAATACCCGCATATGGCATTCCATTTAGTGTTTACCTGATTGGACGGGCACAAGTAGTGCCGCACCATGGCCTCAGTTCGCCACAAACCATGTTGTTGTAGCTTTGCCATGGTCATGCCTTGTCTTTGACCATGCTGCACACCGCCTCATCTGAAACTATGCAGCGTCACATGTGGCTTGTCAATGCCGCTAGCCAGCATGTGTTTGCGTAGCGCCTTGCTGGCCGCGGCAGCTTGTAGAGGTCCGTCCAGCCACCTCCTTTTGCTTCGATGCATGCCATGGAAAACATAACCCGTGTCAAGCTCCATGTTGTGCTGGCGCGCACACTCTACAAATTGCCCCACCTCCTTGTGCATGTCAAAAGCAATGCCACCATGCGTGAGTGTGATGGCCCGGGGCAGCATGTCCTTCCAGTTCTTGAGCACCCCTGTGCGGACTTGTAAGCCCGCTTCTGTTTGATGTAATTGGTTTAGCTGCAGCTGGCACGCTTCGCCGCCTTTCTGCCAACTACACCACAGATACCTAAACAGTAAGTGGTCCCGCATAGGAAGCAGCACTTCAGGCCCGCTTGTGGCCTGCACTTGTGCGTCCAAGTGAGTTGAAAGCGTGCGAATGTCGCTCACTATCAGTGGCTCAGCTTGCTGAGGTTGTACACCAGCCTCGACAACCCCTCGTTGATACGCTTTTACGTATTCTAAAACTTCGGGTGCTCGGCAAGGATTGTCAGCAGCCAGAATGCTATCCCATGCGCTTCCCCTCCCGATTCTAACAAAGCCGTTGGTCAAGCTGGTCAGCATATTGTGAAGGGACTTAACAGCTGATTGCTGTCTTCCGGTGGCGTTAGCGCATCGGGCACGAACACAGTGCTTGGGCAACCAGTACGAATGGACGTACGCCCGCACATAATGTGGGCCCACATTGGTGACGCTCTCGCTGTGCTGCTGCACGTGCTGCGCAAACTCTCGCCACACGGTGCACCACGCGCGACGATGCCTCTCGCCAGTACCCGGCTGCCTACATGTGAATAAGCAATCGTATGAAGAAAGCGCTGCTGCATGGCTGTGTTGACAGTCGCAGGGGCATAATTTGCATGGCCGAGGTCTGCTACTTGCAAGCTGCAACCATAGTGCTCCACTACTTGCCCAAACCCAGCCCTGCAAACAAATTTAGCAGTAACATTGGGCTGACCGTGCTGTGTTATCCCTCTGAGGATGAGCAGCTCAACGGCTGCTCTGTACTGCCAAATTTGTGTGAGCTGAGCAACGTTGATACACACAATAAAAAGCATGCAACAACAAAGTTATTAACGTCTATTGCTAGATGGCTACATCAAGCAGCGACTCTGCATGTTCAAGCATGCTGAACAGCCTGCCCATTGGCTGAGCATCGCAATGGGCCTACCGCTTAGCTTCTCAGCAACAATAGCCGTTGAGGAGCTGAGCACGTGCACATGCAGCACTAGAAGTGCGGCGTATTGAAAGACCGCACAAGAGCTTACCTCTCTACCGCCCAGGGCTGGCTCAACGGCAATGTGACAAATGCCTCCGCCGCCGCTGAAGAGCCAGCCCGCTGAGCTAGCTCAGGCTGCTTCATGGCAGCCAAAGGCCAGCCTTGTACAACCTCCCTCTCCATAACCTCCAGCAGGGCAATCTCCCCGCCGCCGTCGTTGTTGTTGTTGTTCACAGCGCCCTTGGCGCTAACATTTGTTGCTTTGAACGCTATTTGACCCACCCACCCAACCCGAAGGGCCTGGGGGGCTCGCGCGAACCAACATGATCGCCCATCAGCCGTCCGTTTATGACCACAAACGGACGGCTGTGCGCACGCGACACGTGTCTGGGTGCCACCGTTCGATCAGTTCCGTTGAACTAGTCACGGGGCTGACCGTGCTGTATTGTCCCTCTGAGGATGAGCAACTCAACGGCTGCTCTGTACTGCTATATCTGTGTGAGCTGAGCAACGTTGATAAACTCAATAAAAAGCATGCAACAATAATGTTATTAACGTCTATTGCTAGATGGCTACATCAAGCAGCGACTCTACATGTTTAACGCATGTGCTAGTACAAATCATAACGCATGCAAGTAGCAGCCTTTTCTACATGTACTTGCTTGCTTCGCGGCTTGCTACTAGCAAGCCGCAGGGCAAGCCATAGATAGGCCGCAGGGTTGAACTTGGCAATGATGAGGTCATACAATCATTAGGGTTTATAACTGTGTGTAAAGTAATAATCGTAACACACACCTTGATAAGCCTTAACAAGGTATGTGTTACTGAGTATATATGCTCGTACTATTCATGGAACCGATCACAACGTACATGATTATCACAAATTGGGATAAATTGTGACAGACCTCACTCATGGTAGTGTCTTTTACTACCATCACACCGATTGACGTCAAAGGACCATAAATGGTCCGTACCCTCGAACCGGGATTTTCCCCTGCTAAGTGAATTCCGTGGACCATGTCTGGTCGGACTGTCATTGACAGTCCGACCATGCATGGTCCAAAACTCACGTGAACGGTCCCATGTTTTTTTGGGGTCGCATCATGTCTGGTCCGGCCTGTTTACGGTCGCGTCAGGACCAGGTACGAGCCAGTTAGCGGACCAGGGACTTAACAAAAACATTTAGTTTAAGAATCATTACTGGTCCGGCTAGCGGACCATTGACCGCAATATTTATTCATAAGCATCAGATGTAATGCAAATGACGGAAAAGTGCTCTATCTTGAGCCGGCAGCACCGGCCACGCCCAACCTGCGGGACCGCAGGCTGCAGCGCACGAGGCCGCGGCGTCTTAGAAATGATTAATGAAGAACGCATGCATCTACCGAGAGTCGAACCCAAGACCTTTGGAATACAAACACGACACCCTAACCACTAAGCTACATGTGCACGTACGGTAGGGACGGTGCAGTGTTTGCATCATAGACTGTACCGACGGCCGCTTGGCGACTGTCGGCGGCGGAAACTGCACAGGAAGTCGGCATTGTGAATTGACAGGCCCATAGGCAGTGCATGTGCTATCAATGTGCATCGGCTGTACCAGTATTAATTAACGGTATTACGTTATTTTAGGTTATTATTGATGACACAGACAGCCGCAACTCGGCAGCTGCCAAGGTTTGTAAAATACAATGCTTTGTTGGGGGCTGTCCACGAGTATGTAACCTTGTTAGGGGTTGTCAACATCCTGCTTGCGTGCGCATACACACATCCACATGTGTATATATGTAAGCATTCGTGTATATAGTATTTATATCATGTAAACGTATATATACGTTTACATGATATAAACATTAATTATATTTATATAATGTAAAGATTGATGATATTTATATAATGTAAACGTATATATACGTTTACATGATATAAATATCAAAACCGCATTGCGGCACCAACGTAGGTATTTACTAGCTGGTTGGACACAATGCTTGGTCGGGGCTGTCAATCATTCTGCGGTTTCATAAGAGGCTATTATAATAAGTGACATCATTTATGTATACTTCTTGTACGTATTTTTATATGAGACATACCTTATAGGCGGCTCAACCTAAATACTACTGATATAACCATTAACCTGCGCTTCTATGCGTGTAAGATTAGATTCATTTGTGCACACGCTCTCATATACATATATATATATATATATATATGTAGATTGTATGATATATACAATGCATTAACGTATATACATGTATAATGTTCATACATACGTAGATACTTAAACTTAGATAAATGCATAAAATTTGTTAATGGTGCGTGTCCACAAATTTTTGCAACTACACGTACGGTACTATGAAGTATGTTGATTGCATAGACAGCCCCTTACAGCTTAATTGACAGCCGGCCGGCTGTCAATCAGCCGCCGACCATTTGCGGCTATCCACTTGCGGCTGGCCACGGGTGTATAGCCGACAGTCGGTGCGGCTTGTCAATTAACGCGTTAAGTGCACTTGTGCAATCAGGCATTTAGGCAGTCTATTGTACCTTACGTAGGTTGTTGCTACCTACTCATGATAGCGGCAGGGCCGCGGTCACTGGTCCGTGCCGCACCGCACATGATGCGGCGCGGAACGTGCGGCACTATGTACGGTGCGTGCTAGTACAATACTGTAGGGCCACAGGACTGCGGGACCGCACCTGGTCCGCATTCCAGGGCCAGCGTACATTACTGGTCCGTGCCGCACCATGGATGGTGCGGCACGGACCATGCGTAGTGCGCGTCGCCGCGCCAGCCATTCACGGGCCGCGGGGCCCCGAATGGACCAGGAACGGTCCGTCCCCTGCGGACCAGGCAGTCCTGGCCCGTGGGATACGGATCATGCATGGTCCTGCAACGTCAAGCCGTGTGCATAGCCTAGTGGTCGGGCCCCAATTGTTACAATGGTATCGGAGCTTGACGTCTCAAGTTCAATTCCCGTAGGGGACTGAGGCGGATCCAGGGCAATAACAAAACATTTGGGCGGCTTGCCCTAGGCTGGGCGCGGGATCACGACCTGCGCGCCGAGCCAGTTCAACCTAAAGTCGCGTGAGCGGTCGCGCTGCGATGGCAGGTCGCGCGGTGAGGCCGTTCGATCGGTCAGGGCCGTTCGATCGGTCGGATCCAACAGGCCGCGGGCAGACTGATCATGGTACGGTCGAGATTACGGCGACGTGGGCTAGTGCCTCATTGGATTATAAGGAATTTTTGAGTTGAATTCGGGAGGAATATCACAAATTGAGATAAATTGTGACAGACCTCACTCATGGTAGTGTTGTTTACTACCATAGCCTAGTGGTCAAGCCCCAATTGTCACAATGATGATGTGTATAGCTTTAGCATGCAGCGTCTATGCATTTTCAAAATGTCGCCGCGTCCTCAATTGCGTTGGGGAGTACAGGCGCATTGTTAATGAGTTGGTTACAACTGTTATCACGATTTACACATGCCTTTCTCACGACTTAAACCTTTAATTACGTCAAAGAAAAGAATCTTTGACATTGTTCAGGATCTAGTGCTTACAATTGTCACCAGCGGAGTGCCGTTTGTGACAGGTTGTATCAATATTTCGGCTACAGTCATAACATATATATGGATCCGCCGTGAAGTTTACAAAATCCGCAAGTTATGTCCAACTTCGTCCATTACAAAGTTGCAGATCCAGCCTGACTTGCCGAAACCCTTTTCTACCGATGAAGGACACATGTCCTCACCTTGTGGTTGAAGAGCTTTGGCACCCCCGTGAACGGCCTCTCACCCGAACACCCCACGTGAAGCCCCACACGAGGAAGCACGGCAAGGCAATGTAGACCCAAGTCTCTAATGCCTTGCCTACTGAGCATACTCACTCATTTATATACCCCTGGTGCCTTATCTAGTCACTTAAGGGTGGTGGGTGTTTCCACCAATGGTGCCTCGTTCGGACCCTAATGTAATTTAAGGCCAACCATCTTGTGACAAGCACTCTTGCACTTGCCCTTATTAGGCTTACACCAATCACCTTGAAGGATATCATACCCCTAAGTATGAGCAAGCAATGAAATTGTACTATAATCTCATGGTATTGGCCACACGGTTTTGTGGCCACAGATTGTAGATATCAGTCTTTGTGACATCCGTATTGCAGTCTACAGTATCAGCATACTTCTGTGCGATATCCGCATCTGCCTCTTTTAGCACTTTCTAGTTAAGTGCACATGTAACATCCACAGTGTCTTCCACAATGTGGACATTTGTTGTGATGGTATCCACACCCTTGTGTGCAATATCAATGCTCGACTCTTCTGATATTCTCCAGACATAAGTCTCTGTAATATCAAAATCGCAGCTGTGATATGAACATTCGTGTGTAAGATATCCACAGTCATGTACCAGATGTCAACATACTTGTCTGCTTAGATGTCTTTGTCTACATAATTGACACATGTGTATAATAAACATTTGTGGCTAACTAGCCCACATCAGTGTCTGTCTCATGGACACCTTCATACAAGATGTCAACATCTACAATGTAGAGAGGTGTAGCTAATTGTTCCACACCCATCTCTACCTTGTAGTAGCAAGCATACATGCTTGTTGGTTGTCTATGTCACATATGTCCAAGCTCTTAGAGCAAACTGCTAGCCGAGTTACATGAATTGTGTGGATAGGTGGCACCCATCCACACATGTGGGTGGGAAGACCCATTATGAAGCTTGTAACCACCTCATGCAACATGCCAGTTGTTAAGATACACATGAAAGAGAATGCAGCTGTGAAAAAGAACAAGTGTTGCTATCTGCAAATGGTGGCAAACCTGGATTGAATTCAGACGATGATGCCATTGAGACACTGCGCTCCCATTCAAATCACTTTCATCTTAGATAAAAGCTTTTGAAAGCAGTGCTTACAATAAATACCTCACCTGATTTGGTTAGCTGAGAGAAAAAGAAGACACAGTGATCGGTGATGAGGTTGACCTCCGCCTTATATGCACTACACCTTCTTTCAGATTTCTTTAGCCAAAGCAGCCTCCTTCGACCAACATGCAAACAACACATGGTAATCAGCAACATCTTTTAGCAGTGAACATTACTGGAATTCTCAAGAGTACGTAGGAGTAGAGTACAAAATCTGCCCTTACGATAATGCATATTTTGCCAAACCACTAATACTTGGCGATTTTCCTCCAGAATTCCCTTCCCATCCATCGCAACAAGTGTTGTTGCGTGTCCTTCTCAGTTAAACAACACACTTGTCGTGCATGAGACCACGAGTTTGAGTGAGAAGATAACATGAAATGCTCAACGCAACACAGCTGACGACTAGAGGTTAGCACGTCCGTGCGGCACCCGTGACAATAAGCTGTTGTTGCATGCTGGCCGGTTTGCGGTTGCTGCAAGCAACTTGGCACGCTTTCAAAGAGTCTTCCATTGACAATATCTGCGCTGCTGGCGCCGGGCAATGCAGCTTATTAAGGCCGGATGGTTGCAGCTCTGCCGCAGCTCCATTACTTGTTCTTATTGGCAATGCTGCTTGGATGGTGCTTTGTTAATCCTAATTAATTGATATATATATATACAAAAAGTAGTTGAAATTGCATGTATAACTCAAGGACTGCTTCTAGACCCTTCTAACCACGACTCATGCTGAACAGACTACACATCATGCTGCGCCGCAAGTGCATGTAACTTGACTTGCAAACTTGAAAGGTTTACGAGTCCAACAAAATCTTACTAGAAAAACATGCTCACATGCTACTTGAAAGCTCTGCAAATGTACCTACCGTTGACAAATTTGTAATGCCCTTGTGCATGTGGCTGTAAACACCACCGCGTGCTGATTAGTGATTATGGGCGAGGCGGGGTTTAGTCGCACGCGAGCAGCTGGGTTGTTTGCATGTGCGTAATGGCGAGGCACGCGTCAGGTAGCAATGCAAGGTTGCTGATGGACGTGACGATCACCTTACTGTGAGCAGCAGGTGGTGCAAGAGCGCGCGCGGCTGAGCGGGGGAAGAGTTGGACTCCAATATTTCGGAAGTACCACAACCACTACCCAGCTGACTTCTTTGTGCTGCTAGCTATGAGACACATGGTTGGTTTGGCCTGCTTTTGAGATCCATTTGTGCAGCTGCTCACAATTGTGCCACAATGCAGTGCGCGCCGGGTTGTGCAATTGTAGGGCATTCATGCAATACATGGTTTCAAACGTCGTCTGGATGCCCGCGCCGCAATATTGAGCCATGGTGTAGTACTTCGTGGCACAGTGTGGCTAGCGAGTATCAATGACGCTACAGTACACAACGAGCGCAGGGGACGGCGGTGCTAGCGCTTGCCGCTGCGGCCACCAGCCGTAAGTGTGTAGGGAAAGACGCCAGTACGCGGCCCCCGCAACAACTCTAGCCGATGTTGCTGCTTTTACGCATGATGATGTCATGTGAATGTTATACGCATGAGTATGTATTGATGGTTAGGTATAATGTACTGCTAGCCCACAAACCGTCCGCTTCCAGGTAATACACTTCATTCAAGCAACTGAGAAGGACGCTCTCAACAGCTTGTTGCTGTGGATACCTGTCTTAAACGTCACCCTGCCAGTATTCAGGACATCATTCCCAAATGCGTGGTGTATTACGGAAGTATTTAGCGGATGCAATAGCCATGGCTACCATCTATGCTTGGAAAGTAGCTTTGTCACTTGATTTGATGTACGTGTCTTGCAACGGTATCACACGAATCTAGCTTACTGGCCATGGTTAGCAAACCGTGTTGTTTGCAAGTGGGTTTGCCCGGTACTGCTGAGGCCAGCAGCAATAGCGCCAACAATAGCACATGAATGAAGAATACTATTGTATATCTATCAGTGTTGTATAAAGCCAGTAGAGGAAAGTAGTGAATTTCAAGGTGTATGAGTACGTAGGAATTGCCATGACCTGGCATGGATGAGACCTGGCATGGATTCAACTTTCAGATATGCCATCGAAGCACTGGTTGCACTGTTGCAACCAGTGCAAGGATGCAGGTGATGTTGCATGAAGTGTTATGTGCACTGGCTGTTATCTATGTTCTCGTGGTGTGCGCAACTCGGGCAAATCTTTGCCATGCGGAACATTGCGTTGAGTAAGGGTGCAACTGCACAGGCATATGCCAGTTCATGTATGCACATCTACAGCGGATGCAATCCTCGTAAACCACAGCTGTACGGGGTTGCTGCATCCGCTACTGTGTGCGTAACTCTCTGTGGGGGTGCACCGTTGACACCCAAGGGGACATACCTACTGCGCTTCCCGCGAGGCCAAGGGCGCCCGGCCACGCTCAATGAGGTGTACATGCTCTCATGCGCAAGGCTGGCACTTTCAGTAGTCAGGAGCAAACAGGGTTTCTGCCTGTGTTGCCTAGCGAGACACGGGGCTGAGGAATGCATAACTTAACTATGGGTGACGCCTTTCGACAGCTGCGGTTGTGTGCACGCCGTCTAGTGCAGATGCGGAGTTGTGCAGGATGGTGGGCTTGTTGAGTAACTTGGGACAGCGTGTGGTCTGCGTGCTGCAGCGTGCAGTTTTTTATCAATTGAACTTGGTTGAGGGTTGCTGTGAGTAGGTGTGGTCATTTCACCGCTATTGAACTTTGCTGTTACTGCTATATACTGGTCGTGGTGTTTTACACAAGCGCCACAACCCTCCCTGTTGAAGACGCAAGTGTTGGGGGCCCGAGTGAGGCACGCCTGTATTGAGGGCGACAGCATTGTTGCATGGTTGTGACTGGCAGAGAGAGCAGAGAGATGGCACAAGATTGCGCAGTAGTCAGAGTGACCCACCTTGCATACGTGCGTGTGCAAGTGAGCTTCAGCGGTGGGTGTGCGCACAGGCTCATGTGTGTGCACAGGCGCATGCGTGCACAGGCATGTACGCGCCCACGTGTGTGTGTGTGTGTAAGATTGCGTGTGTGCATGCATGTGCGTCTGTGCGCAGGTGATACTATACCTGTGACCTTATGTACCTGGGCTCGTGAGTATGAACGTGTGCTTGTACATGTCCTTTGTCGGATGCCATGCATATCCAAAGAGTACATACCCACTCACGAGCAAGTGAGGTGCATCAGAGGATGCACTGCAACGGCGTTAGCACAATCTGGGGAAGAATTAAAAGGGGATGGTTAATAAAGGTTGGTATGTTCATGTTCTAGACAGCGTATCATACCCATGCAATGAGGAACAGAATTTTGACACAAGCAGTAGCGTTATGAGAAATTTATTTCTCAAAACGCTTTATTGGTATCAAACAGCAGTCACAGACTGCAGGCAAAAAATGAGAGACTTCAACTACGCTACCACACGAACACCTAGGAATTCTAACAAGGTCTAACAAACACACAAACAGCCACTCTACTTAATGTTGCCGTTGAGCTTCTTGGGAAAGAAGCCGCCACCCGCACCTGGCTCACCACCAAGGTACACGATGCGAAGCACAGCGCTGGTAGAAGCAGAGTAGGCCACAGAGTTCTTATCCGCCAGTGAGAGGTCACACAAGTACGTCTTGTTGTTGAAGCGGAGGCCACGGTCAGTGTCGAGGGGACCGTTGACGGAGTCGCGGAGGTCAGAGATGGCCTGGGCCACATCCATCACGTACGCGCCATACGGCTCGATGATGCCCCACCTGTTGTTGTACATCAGCGCGCGGATGGCACCGGCGTGGTACGCCTCAACTGCGAGGATACCAGCAGCAGCCTCCAAGTAACCCTTGTCCTGGATCAGAGGGCTGGCACCCTGTGATGCAAAACCGTCAGTTAGTTGACTATGTGGGTATGTGTCTGTAGTTGTGTCAAGCAACTGTGTGCACCCGCATGTGCACATGTATGTGAAGTGTGGGTGGATAGGTGGGTATGGCATCCTCACCTTGTATGCCTGGACGCCCACATCCTCGAAGGTGAAGGCTCCCACGAAGAAAGACCAGTCATTGGCGTAAGGGTTGAACTTGGGGCTGAGGGAGGTGCCGAGGGCAGCATCAGCGGCAGCACCGAAGGCTCCGAGGAGGTCAATCTCGGGTGCGGGCACGGCAGCAGAGCCGAGGGCGAGGCGTAGGAAGCGCACGTGGTTCAGCTCATCCCTGGCAATGGGCCACATGATGGCGTACGTGGACTTCTTCAGGGGAGACTTGCCGCCAAAGTCAGGGGCGGAAGCGCCTGGACCTCCACCCTTGTCAGCACTGGAGAGGCCATGGCCAAAGACTCCACGGGAGTAGTATTCTCCCTCAAGGTACTCCAGGTTGAGGGCGAAGTTGAGAACATCGATGTCAATCTGGGCTGGGGCTGCAATAGGAAATACACACAAAGAAGGTTCTCAGTCGCTGATGTGGGCAAAGAGAGAGAGAGAGAGAGAGAGAGAGAGAGAGAGAGAGAGAGAGAGAGAGAGAGAGAGAGAGAGAGAGAGAGAGAGAGAGAGAGANGAGAGAGAGAGAGAGAGAGAGAGAGAGAGAGAGAGAGAGAGAGAGAGAGAGAGAGAGAGAGTTACCAGCGGCAATGGCGGCAGGGATGGCAATGGCCGCCAGCAGGGCGGCGAAGAGCGCCAGGGCGGTGAGGCGCACCATTGGGTGTGTCTTCACCAGTACTCCTTTCGGAGCTGCAGCAACGCAATGCCAACTCAGTCTGGGCAGGCAAACAAGTACATTGATAACCATGCACAAGGGTGTCTGCAGCGCGTTGTGCACAGCAGCATGACAGAAAATGAGAGTAAGAGAAAGACTTTTTGCACCCGTACCTGGATGGCTGGCTTGAGCAGCAGCGTAGACACAGTCACCCTTGCAAACACACAGGCAGACAAACTCACGCCACGACTCTACCAATGACCGCAGCACCGTGCTTCTTGTACTGTTCACCATGAAGGTTTCACTAGCTTTGAGCGTTTGAGATAAAGCGTGCGCAAGCGGTCAGTAGTATCTATTTAACGGACAATATATAGTGCTGGACTGGTACAAAAATGAGTACCACGTCAACAGCTGCCGAACGGTGTCGGTCGTCAAATGTGACTTGCCAGCCAACATCCGGAGGTTGCCGGAACTACGTGATCTGTACATCGCTAGTACGGCCACGCAGTTCGAAAGGGGTGGAGGTGGTACGATGTGCTTCAGTGGCCGCCACGTCGGAGCAGGAATCACCAACACGGCGGCGGGGTTCGTCCGGGAGCGAGCCCCGCCGGCCGCGGGGTTAGCTGCTGCGCTGCGCTGACCACGCGTCGGCATGGAGCAGCGCCGAGCGCTGCTCTATGCCGACGAGCTGCGCCGACCAGCCTACATTTTATATGTACAGGCATATAGTGCATGTGATACGTACAGGTCTATAATATAATTTCAATGTCATAATACGGTATTTATGATGTATGATACCAATGTAACTTGGCATAGTGACATGACGTGTGGGTATGCGTGTGTATATATACATATATATATGTATGTATATATGTATAAATATATATGCATAATAATAAATATACGTATGTAAATACATATATTGATCAATATGCATATACACATACACATATATATAAACATATCATATACATGTATATGTGACGTACACACACACACACACACACACACACACACACACACACACACACACACACACACACACACACATATACATATTTATATATAGGCATATAGACATAGGTATATAGATACATACACATACACATACATGTATATGTACATATATATATGTACATATACATGTACATATATACATATACATGTATATTTATATGCATATATACATATATATCTGCACATATGTATTATATATATGCATATATATATATACACATATAATGATATATATAAATGTACATTTATATATACACAAACATATACATTCATATATGTATATATATAATTGTATATATATGTATGTATAACTATCATATGAGTTCAGCACCCCGTGCCAATAATGGCACAAACCCGTGCCATATATGTATATATAAATGTGTGTATGTGTGTGTGTGTATCTATATACATATTACATGAGTCTAGTGCCCTGTCCAGCGCCCAAAAATGACGCAAACCCGTGCCAGTACTGGCACAGACACGTTTTGTTCATACTATCAACCTGCAAAGATCTTAAGTTAAACTGTGCTGGTATTAGTTTATGATCTATGAACCTCGAGCGGCTCAAAAAATTGTGCTAGCAATGGCATAACTGTCTTGGCTGGCACAAAGTTTGTGCCATCAAGGCTGTTATTAATATAAAACCTAGCACTGGCATATTTACAATATTAAGTGTTTGAACGCTGGTAGCTAACCGTGTTAGCCCGCACCAAATAATTGTTTGCAAGTCCATCACCGACGGCAACTTATCTATGCTAGCAATGGCACAAGCTTCTTGTACCCATCCAAGCAAGATTGCTTTGAAACCTTCGAGACACACAAAAAAAAGCAGCACTGGCTTTGACTATTGTGTAACCGATGCTGATCCTAAACTTGGTCTACCAGCGTTGCTTGAATTTATCCAAGGCCAACACCGATTGCAACCTATATATGCCAGCACCGACACAAGCTACATGTGTGCCCCATACCAGCAAGAGGTGCTTCCAGACTTGCAAGACACAAACAACGCAGCACTAGCGACGCCAACCTATCACCTATGCCATTACTGGCTTACAAATCTGAGAGTGCTATTGCAAAATAGGGAAATTCCGTTTATACCCGCAGACCAGGCTAGACCAGCATGCATGCGGCTAAGCTATTGCTGGAGCGATTGTAGGACCTTTCTTGGCCCAGTTATTGAGCATCACGTTTTCGTGACTTGTGGCATATATCCGCGAGTTATGAGTTTGCCGCGGATATCGACCGGGGCCCCAGGACCAGTCCGGAAGGTGCCAGAAAACGGAGGGCCAGTCGAGAAGGGCTCGACCAGACTTTTGGAAGGGCTTGGCGTCAAGTAGTCAAACTTGACCATATGAGCACCTTATCAGGGGATCTTTGGTGTAAGGAAGGTCGAGAAGTATACTACAAGGTCCTCCAATCACATCTTAGCATCTAGTTTTGTGTAGCATGGGAATCGTCTAGACAGTAGCATGTGCAGATTGGTAGGTATAAAAGCGATATTCTACAATGTGCAATACAACCTTTAGCTCCCTAGTTTCTTGTGTGCAAGCCTGGTGGTGGTTAGCAGGGGTTGCTAGCGTGTGTCCACTGGTGTGTGTGCTTGCTTGTATGACGATCCAAGGCGCTACACAAGTCGGTGAATAGCTTCAAGCGCGTGCGTACGCGACTCGCCACTCGGAGTGGCGGGGCGGCCGTGTGTGCTTCGCAGAGGGGGCAAGGTTCTGGTGTGAATACCGTGCCTTGGTAAGAGGGTTGTTGATTGGACCAACTCACAGGTGACAAGGCACGAGCACCGTCACATGCTTGATCACCACATGCTTGATCATGATGCAGCTAGCGTTCGATCATTGCTAGCTTCGTCTGGCGGGACTGGCATTGCTAGGGGCTTTTCTAATCCGTTCTGTCTACCCGCCTAACAACAACAACAGCCCGCACAACCATATTAAGCAATGTCAGACAACGGTGAGACCGTAGTCCCTTACGACCAGCTGCCACACATGATGCTCATCGCCACAATGGCTACCAACGCAGAACTAAATTATATCCGCTTGCAAAGCTTGTATGGCGTTGAGATGATTGCGGTATCAACAGCATCAACCAGTGCATGTATAGCCTCAAATGTTTTGCCCTGCATCGCCTTACAATGTTTGACACATTGATCGTATTTGCGATTTATGTATACATGTTTTTTGGCTTTCTGTCAATACGCGGCAAGTGATCAATGTGCAACAAGCTTTGTCATGTTGAGTGGTTGTGCAATGTGTGCAGCATGCTCTTCTTGTTAACATGTGTTGTCAACATGGGTTTCTTATTGCATATGTCACCGCTAAAGCTTATCCGCAATGATGCATGAAGAATAAGACTTTAATATGAGCATGCGCAATACAACAATGCGTGTGTGATATGCATGACAATGTTACAAGCGTTACTACTGCAACTTATTTGCGACACATATTATAAGGCGAAGATTATTTGAGTGTAAGCATGCGTAAAAGATCAACATGCTTATGATATTCTTAACAATGCATTGCTTGCGGCGTTTACTCTCACTTGCGCTGGTGTTGACATTGAAAACGCAGTTGCTCCAGCAAGAACTATGCTTCTAGTCGGAGCCTTCGGCTAGCTACATTGAGGAGCTGTTGCTTCTTATTGCTTATTATTCTGGTTACTGCAAGTTTTGACGCCTTCACGATCGAACGGTCGCGATCGGACGTTTCGCATGCAATCGCCCAGTGTGACGCGTCTCGTAATAAATCAATGTTAATAATTCATCACGCTTATACGCGTGACTTTCGTTTTCACGGCCGGCCCCTTCGGAGCGTTAGAAACCTCGTATGCAATTAACGACGCTATAGCAGGTCTCGCCTGCGCTGTGGAACAGCGATGCCGGTGGCCGCGTCACCCTCGCTAAGTTACATCTCGATTGTGTGTTGATTAACCTTGCTTGTCAAGGCCAGTAACTTGACGGCCGTGACACATCACGCTTGTGAGCGGTTTGCGCGTGATTATTTTTGATACACATGAACAAGTACATATACACAGATATGAATACATACACCGATACACATACATTCAGTTTCGTCAATATATTTATACATACATACATTGACGTATGTAAATGTGTATGCATTTATATGTCATCGTAAATGTGTACATATATAGTCATATAAACGTGTAAAATCGTGTATATATACCTATATGTTGACACATACATATGTAGATGTCGGTTACCATAAACACATTCACGTGTGTCCATTCAATGCCATGTGCACACCGTCCTCATTTCGTGCGATAGATTTCCCTCGATTGCCCTATAACTAAGGGATTTCGCAAAATGCGGGTGTACTTCTGACGGCTCAGAATGAGTCAAAATTGACTAAACAGTGGTCAACTGCCACTCGTTGATAGCAACTTGTATTCGCCGGCTGGCGTTACTGTGTGTTGCCTTGTAGCATGACGTGCCATTGTGACGCGCACCTGAACGATTTCAAAGGTTCAACGCGCAATTTATACTATACTACTATACCGTTACCGTTATCGTTATCCCGGGAAGAGTAACCATCACTTCGCGTTCGCTCATGTTATGGTTACCAATTATTATTAGGGAGCGGGATGGCCTCGTCCCCATTACTCCGCTCGGCGCGCTAATGTGAAGTACGGCATAGAGCCACCTTGGGCGAGCAGCCGCAATCAGGCGCAAATGTTACTATAGCGCGCAATGTCATATACTGCGCGCCAAGCATGGGTAATGTGCATTGCACGATGCAGCACGCGCCAAAAGCATTGCGCGCCAGCTATCGTGCAGCTCATGAGTGATTTTCGGTATTGCGTCACGTCGCACAGGTACAAGTCATCGGCTCGCAGTGCATGCAAGCGAGCATTTCTCGCCGCAACCCTGCGCACGAGACCGACGTGGCGGCCAAGTAAGCATACCGTACTATCCTTCCCCCTTCCGAACTGCGTGGCCGTACTAGCTTCGTACAGATCACGCAGTTCCGGGAGATCTCCGGTTCTTGCGGCTGGCATTCCACATACGAGGTCCGATACCTTTCGGCGTCTACAAGCAGAGCCGCATTGTACCGGTCGACTACAATTCATGAACCGTTACATGGTGAATCACTGACCGCTTACGCACGCTTGTTTTCAAACGCTCAAAGCATGCTGGCAGTAATAGTTTCACCATCTTGTATAAGAAGCCACACTGCCACAATTATCGGCAGAGTTGTGGCGTGACATCGTCTGTCATTGTGTGCAACAGTGATTGTGTCCACGCTGCTCAAGCCAGGTGGGTGCGGATGTAAATGACTCTCTTCTCATGCTCACTAGTTCTCATTGTCTCATGCTGCTGTGTACACCACTCTGCAGCCAACCCTGTGCATGGCTAACAATGTATTTGACTGCCTGCACAGACTGAGTTGGCACTGCGTTGTCGCAGCATCCAAAGGAGTACTGGTGAAGACACACACAATGGTGCACCTCACCGCCTTGGTGGCGCTCTTCGCCTCCATGCTGGCGGCCACTGCCATCCCTACCGCCCTTGCCTATGGTAAGACTCTCTCTCTCTCTCTCTCTCTCTCTCTCTCTCTCTCTCTCTCTCTCTCTCTCGTCTGCCTTGAATGTTGTGCCCAGACCAGTAACTGACACCCTTTTGTACGTGTCTTCCCTACACAGCCCAAATAGACATCGATGTTCTCAACTTCGCCCTCAACCTGGAGTACCTCGAGGGCGAGTACTACTCCCGCGGAGTCTTTGGTGTTGGCCTCTCCAGTGCTGACAAGGGTGGAGGCCCAGGCGCTTCCGCCCCTGACTTTGGCGGCAAGACTCCCCTGAAGAAGCAGACCTACGCCATCATGTATCCCATTGCTAGGGATGAGCGCAACCACGTGCGCTTCCTCCGCCTCGCACTCGGCTCTGCTGCCGTGCCCGCACCCGAGATTGACCTCCTCGGAGCCTTCGGTGCTGCCGCTGATGCCGCCCTCAAAACCTCCCTCAGCCCCAAGTTCAACCCTTACGCCAATGACTGGTCTTTCTTCGTGGGAGCCTTCACCTTCGAGGATGTGGGTGTCCAGGCATACAAGGTGAGAATGCCATATCCACCTACCCACCCACACTTCACACACATGCGCTTAGCTGCTTGAAGCAACTACAGACACATACCCACATAGTCAACTAACTGCCGGTTTTGCATCACAGGGTGCCAGCCCTCTAATCCAGGACAAGGGTTACTTGGAGGCTGCTGCTGGTATCCTTGCTGTGGAGGCTTACCACGCCGGTGCCATCCGCGCGCTGATGTACAACAACAGGTGGGGCATCATCGAGCCGTATGGCGCGTACGTGATGGATGTGGCTCAGGCCATCTCTGACCTCCGCGACTCCGTCAACGGTCCCCTCGACACCGACCGCGGCCTCCGTTTCAACAACAAGACGTACTTGTGCGACCTCTCATTGGCGGATAAGAACTCTGTGGCCTACTCTGCTTCTACCAGCGCTGTGCTTCGCATCGTGTACCTTGGTGGTGAGCCTGGTGTGGGCGGTGGCTTCTTCCCCAAGAAGCTCAACGGCAACATCTACTAGAGTGCTTGTTTGTGTTTGTGTGTTAGATCTTTAACTGTAGTGTGGTACATTAGTAGAGTAACGTCTCTCATTTTTGTCTTGCAGTCTGTGACTGCTTTGATACCAATAAAGTGTTCTGAGAATTGCTGCCTCTCTGCTTGTGTGAGGATCTGTTCTCCATTGCATGGTCGTGATGTGCTGCTTAGCACATGAGCACCTATCTTCATTGACCAACCCCTATGAGCTTTGATAATTTCTCCCCCGATATTGTGCCAACACTGTTGCAGTGTCCTCTGATGCATACACCTCGCTTGCTCGTAAGTGCAAATGCACACTCCAGAGTTACATAGCTTCAACCGAGGACATGCATAGTTACCCATACAGAAGTAAGGTAGTCTCAGCCGCGCGCGAGTGTCTACGCGCATGTTCATACCCACGTGCACAGATGTATAAGCGCATAGGTACAGTAGCACCTGCATACTCAGACGCACATGCATGCACATTCGCACGTTTACACACGCATGCACATGCGCGTGTACATGCCTGTGCACGCATGCGCCTGTGCATGCACATGAGCGTGACTCGCTTGCGCACGAACGCACGTGTGCAAGCTAGCTCACTCTGACTACTGCGCCATCTTATGCCATCTCTCTGTTCTCTCCGCCAGCCACAACAACCATGCACACAACAAGGCTGTCGCCTTCTATAGAGGCGTGCCTCACTCGGGCCCCCAAAACTCGCGCCAAAACAGGGAGGGTTGTGGCAATTGTATAAACGACACCACCACTACAGCAGTAACAGCAAAGTCCAAAAGCGGTCCAATGGCCATACCTACTCACAGCAACCTTCAACCATGATGAATTGATCAATTGAATGAAAAACTGCATGCTGCAGCACGCAAACCACACACTGTTTCAAGTTACTCAACAAGCCCAACATCCTGCGCAACTCCGCATCTGCACTACACAGCGTGCACACAACCGCAGCTATTGAAAGGCGTCCCCCAAAGTTAAGTTATGCAGCGCTCAGCCCCGTTTCTCACTAGGCAACACAGGCAGAAACCCTGTTGCTCCTGACTGTTGATAACGCCAGCCTTTTGCATGAGAGCATGTACACCTCATCGTGCGTGGCCCAGCGCCCATGGCCACACGGGCAGCGCAGTAGGTGTGTGTCCCCTTGGGTGTCAATGGTGCACCCCACAGATCATTACGCACACAGTAGTGGCTGCAGCAACCCCGTAAGGCTGTGGTTTACCGGGGCTTGCTCTGTCTCGTTGTAGATGTGCATACATAAACTGGCATATGCCTGTGCAGTTGCACCCTCACTCAGTGCCATGTCTGTTGGATTACACATCAACGGCAAGTCCTCCCTACTCGTACACCTTTGAACCTCACTACTTCCCTCTACTGGCTTAGTCAACCAACAAGGATAGATATACAACATTACTCTTCTTTTCCTGTGATACTGCTGGCGCTACTGCTGCTGGCCTCAGCAGAACCGGGCAAACCCACCTGCAAACGAAAAGAGATTATCGACCATGGCTGGTGAGCTCTGGAGTCGTGTGATATTGTTAAAAAGGCACGTATCACAAGTCGAGTGACACATGTTACCTTCCAAGCATAGATGGTAGCCATGGCTATCACATCTGCCGAGTACACCGCGGCAAATGACTTCCAGAATATTGGCAGGGTGACATTGATGACAGGTATCAACAGGAACAAGATGTTGAGAGCGTCCTTCTCGGCTGCTTTGCAATCACGCGCACGCAGACCCGGCACCGCTGCAAATGACGGATACACGCGCGCGCACACAAGTACATCAGCATAGCATACAACAGCAAGTAACGACTACACGCAACATGTTGTTGCTGTTATTGCTACTAACAAGTGCAAGTTTCTCACCAAACATCCAGACGGACCACATGCCGATGAGTCTTGCAATAGACGGCCCTTCTGAGGGGAAAATCAGGTTGTACGACAGCAGGCCGCCTGCGGCGATGCCAAGTATGCTCTGCCATTCAAAGATGGAATATAGCAGCGTCCCGGGCTGCGCAGGGTTCTTCTGCTTGGTTGAAGACCTGTGGAATAAATGAATGAAGGAATGAACCTTTATCATATCATATAACAAGCTGCCACTGACTCGTCTTGAGACACCACTCGCTTATCGCATGCAGCAGCAGTGGCGATCAAGTATGGTTACACAACGCAATATTGAATGTTGCTACCAAGCAACATGCTACAGTGACATGATCAACAAACCAATAGCAGTAAAGACAACCACAACAGCCTGCGTGTAAGCACAATGATCGCACACTCAAAGATATATTCACAAACAAACTCGAGTGCACTAACTGAGCACATTGATGAAGTAGCATACAGGCATACATGGAAATAGAGTTAGTACATGCGCACACACACAATCGTGCGTGCATACTCTTGTGCGCATGCGCACGAGCATGCACGCGTACATTCACAACAAACAACCGACACACCAATTGACGAAGTGTCACCACAAGAAATATTGCACAATGCCCAGTACTAGCGCATTCATACACTACAATAAGCATTCACCTTGGCGCAAATGTGCCGGCAGCTTTGCGGGCAAACCTAGCGACGTCCTTCTCGAGCTCGCTGGCGCCGGCGCCGACCTCGCGCTTCTTGGCGGAGGTGGAGGCGGCGTCGTTGTCCTCGTCTGTCTTGGCCTGACTGACCTCCGTCTTGGCTGCGGCGGCGGCGCGGCGGGGGCTCAGCTTGTGCTTCCCGGGAGAATTGGCCTTGGCCTTGTGGCCTCCATGGTAGAAAAGAGGCAGAGGCAGGGTCACCCCGCCTGCAGCAGCCCTCAGTGCACCCACCGCCCCCCTACTGCCCATCGCCGCCGCCATTGCAACTCCTCCACCTCGTCGTCCTGCTCCTCGTCTTCTTCACCCTTCGCACTCTCTCTTCCTTTCCCTCCTCCTTCGCCGCCGCCGCCGCCGCCGCCGTCAACGCGTCCACGTGTCACGCTAACAAAACCCTAGCCTAAGCGCGATATCATATGCAAGCATGGCTGATATCTGAGTTTGATAGAGTAGATTAATAGTAAGTAATATATGCTTGTATGTTACGCCTTGCCACATGCTTTCGGAGTATCGCTACAGCAATGGCGGCGGTGGCGGCGGCGGCGGCGGAGGAGGGGGGGCCGGGGACGACGGGGTCATCGGCGTCAGCGGGGCCGTCGGTGGGGGTTCGGCGGAGCAAGGAGCTGCTTCAGGCGGAGACGTCGAGGCCCTTACGTAAGCCTTGGCTTGATTGCAAAAGCCTCTGCCGCAGGTGAATGCATGGCAAGAGACAGCAGCAATCCACATTGTGAGTGGCATAGGTTGAGAGCACACGCGTAAGGTTGACAAACTTTGTTTGTTGTGCTCTTTTCCAGCAAGTGGGCTGCTGTTGAGTAATAACGGATCAGTCAATGTGATTCGCGGGTGTGCCCCTGCTGGGGCTGCGCCAGCCTTTAGGACTCCTCAACCCAGCGCAGGTGTGTGTACTGGATATATGTCGAGTAACTTGCTTTATTGCTCCGTTGTCATTGGTTGGAGCATTTCTGCCACTGCACTGACCTCCAAAGCGACATGTATGTAGTGTGTGTGCATGCATGTGCGTAAGTAGCAGGTGTTTACGTGTATGTGAAGTTCGCGGAGTTCTTGTCGACATAAGTCATGCCTGGCTTTGATAGTTATTTTCGTAACATTTGTCTTCCCTTCTCATGCAGTGATGTCAAGGCTTCAGGCTTTCCTGCCAGAACTTGCGCTGGCAAATGCACAACTGGAGGCAGCCATGCAGGTAATACATTCACGATTGACGCAACAACATTACTAGCAAGCATGCAATGGGAGTTTAGAGCATGGTGAAGTTATGGCATGAAAACATTCTAAGTATACCCTATGACCATCCACTCAGGACCGGTCCGCATCTGAATTTGATATTGAAGTCGCATCGGACGATCCCGAAGCTCAACAAGTGATCATGGTAAGAACTTCTGTTACGAGCCTACACGATAGACATACATGCCTTGCTGTTGAGGTGCTTACCACCCTGTACGATCACAAGTAATACTATGCTATGCATAGGATGTTGTCTTGGGAGTCGTATGAAAGCAAGCACAGAAAAATGATGTACAAAACAACCACTTAGGATGTTGCGTTGGGAGTTGTGGAGTTGAAGAACGACGCTGCAGTCCAGGCGGCTGAGAGGGCGATATCGGGTGGTGGAGATGTTGATATACCGGCTGTAAATATGGCCAGTGAGGACAGCAGCAGTGATGATGGAAGCGATAGTGAGAGCGACATTAGTGATGGTGGTGATGTCGGTGAAGGCGAGAAAGACCACAATGACGGTGAGGTTGTTGTTAACAAGGCGCAAGCAGGTGCTGATAGCAAAAAGCGCAAGAAGCCTGCCATTGAGGTTTTGTAGGCACAGGGCTTGTTGTGTGTGTGTGGTTGGAGGTTGAAAGCTGTTTTTAGAGTTTAGAGTTAGGGTTAGCGGAGGTGACGTGTTTTTCTGAGGAGACATCTGTTGCTAGTGTGTTGTAAATTTCAAAGTTAGGCACACGCTTGTTCAGACGTCATCAACCAGTGCAAGTCATTGACTCTGATGCACAGCATGTCAAGGCGATCTTGCCAACAGGCCTAGTAACCCTTGGTTCACCTGGATGGGGTGCTTGTGTGCAGTACAGTATGCTCTTGCAACATCTGCCAGTAAATGGACATGAATCATCTAATCAAGTGACAAACGCCAAGTTTAGGTTGCTTGTTGATTGTTGTTGTTGTTGTTGTCTAGCTTGTGGTTTGTGGTCCAGTCAGCGATTGGTATAGCTAGCTGTGCTCTGGGCCCCCATATGTATGTCTTATGTGCGTTGTAATGCTATTGCGCTTGCTTGCGCATACTTGAAGAGTATGTTTGCGCACGCACTTTGCACTTGTGAGCTTTATGCTTGCAATAAACTGACGCTGTGAGTACCTTTCTGTCACCAACAGCGCAATTGCTTCAGATGTCTTGGCTACTAAGTTGCCAAGAGCGAAAAATGTCGGCTGTAGACTACAAACATTGCTGTGGCATTCACCTGCCATGCTTGTATGCCATGTACAGCTGATTGCGTAACTGTATGCAAGTCCTCCTTGCCGCAAGGCACCAGCTAATCGGCACAATACTTGAGCGTAGCAACAACCACAGCTGGAGAGCACCAGCAGCAATACTCTCCTTGACGACCAAATGCTTTTGAACTGCCACTGCTCAAGTACGATGTTGTTGCCACAACATGTAGACCTCGCTTGGCATGCTCCTAAGCAACAACTCCGCAGTGTTGCCGCGTCTGTGTCTCAGCTCGCATGTCACTCGATACCATGTGCTTGCAGCGCATCTGGCATTGCGAACCTTGCAACAACATAAGCAATGCCACCAACACAGCAACCTAAGCACAACCAACACTTGGTTGGCATGCAACCACTACAATGACTTCTAGACGCTAAGCCATTCCAATACAATGACAGCAATCTTTACAGGATGAATTTTGAGAGGTCCGTCTTCAGCAACATGTCACCCACACACGTTTGTATGTGGGCTTTGTCAATAACGACAGCTTGACCCACTTTCTCTGGAGCACTGCACCACAAAGAAGTCCCCTGAGCAACACACAGGCATACCATATGTGGGTTTATGCACTTGTTGTGTCTCGTTACCTGAAAGAAATGTCTTCCACTACTCGTTCAAGTATTGTGTGCAAGCGTCGAGCTCCAATATTCTCGACCGACCGGTTGACTTCAGCAGCCACGCGCGCAATCTCTCGGATGGCATCATCGGAGAAAGTCAGCGTGACGCCTTCAGTCTCCAGCAGCAGCTGCTGTTGCTTTATGAGGTTATTCTCTGGCTCTGTGAGAATCCTGTACAAATCCTGTGCCAACAAAAGAGGAAAGTAAGCCGGAGACAGCAAGCAACCTCACACGCGGTGTCAAGTGCGTGAACATGCCTATGTGCATCTGACCTGGCGTGTGAGGCCCTTCAATTCAACGCGAATGGGAAGCCGGCCCTGAAGTTCGGCAAGCATGTCGCTGGGCTTGCAAGAATGGAATGCACCGCTTGCTATAAACAGAATGTGATCGGTGTTGACTGTACCATGCCGTGTCTGAATCGCACTGAACACAGAGCGAGGAAGTTGTTGGTATATAACAGCATGAATTCAATTGAAGATACAATGTTACTGTCCAACATGTCATACGCAGGAAGAAACCAACAACGGAATACTGGTTCTGCACTGCACCTGCCCTCAATGATGGGTAGCAGGTCGCGCTGCACGCCCTCTGAACTGGCATCAGCACCGTGCAGATGGTCGGAGGGAGTCACAATCTTGTCGATCTCATCAATGAAGACAATGCCGTCGGACTCGACCAACTGCCAGCACGGCATACCGCTTGGTTATGTTGCAAGGACTCATGTACAAAACACATGCACTGCAGACAACCAACAACAAATGTCCACCTGAATGGCCTCCCTCTTAATTGCCTGATCATTCAGCAACCGTTCACCTTCCAAGTCCTCAAGCACTGGCCGCCACTCTGACACCTGGCATGATCAGAGTCAATGATTCACCGCCACATGCACAAACTCCATAGCATGGTGACAATAAAAGACACTTACAGTCATTTTCTGCTTTTCGCCCGTGCCGCGCTTGAGAACCCTCAGCCCTCGTTCCAGAGAGTTCCAAAGCTCTGTGATGTCCCCGCCTTCCCCAAGCTATGGTCAATTGGCTGGTCAGTCGCGCACAGGTATTGCAATACAAGTCCACGGCGAACAAGTTGAGGCAATGGGAAGGTGTCAAGATGGGTACAGCTTACATTCACTTGTTTGCTTCGCGTCTCATTGGGAGACAGTTCTATTTCAATCTGCTGAGACTCAAGTCCACCCTGACGGAGGATAGCCCTGCCAGAAGCAGCGACGATGAGCAAGATTGAGAAATGACTAATCCGGCACAATCAGACCTCTGCATACCTGAAGCTTTCTCTGTCCCGGTCTTGTGTGCCAGCTGAGCTATGCGTTGCGCCAACGATGCCATCAAGTAAGCGATTTTCGACAGCCTGCGCTACCTGCTCTTTCAGCCTTGTCTTTGCCTGCAATGCACAGTAGTGACAAGTAATGCAGCTGCTGCTTGCGTGCAAGCATTATGCAAACATAGTAACCTGCAGTGGTTGAACACCACACCTTTTGCCGCGTCAACTGAATTGCAATGTCTGCAAGATCACGTATAATCTGATCTACGTCTCGCCCGTGAAAGCCAACCTCTGTGAACTTTGTGGCTTCAACCTGTGATGTGACTGCATGTAAGTTCATGTTCATAGCACACGTTCAACATAACCACATCACATGCCTTGATGAAGGGTGCGTCAGCAAGCTTTGCGAGCCTGCGTGCAATCTCTGTTTTCCCACAACCCGTTGGTCCTGAGCGCGGATGCATCGGTTAGGCCTACACACATAAACCCAACAGACACAACGGCATTGCTGCGAGAGGAAATGCTGCACACTAATGCACCTATCATCAGGATGTTCTTGGGCACAACCTCGTTGCGCAGTCCAGCTGGCACTCGATGCCTTCTCCAGCGATTGCCTGCGAGTATGTACAACAGCTGTTTATGCTGACACATGCACTCATGCACAAGCATGATTACCAGGCACTGCCTTGCTGCATTGTTGGCCTGAGATTGGCTTGCATGTGTAGTTTCCAACACATTTCAACGTACGCAGAGCGATTGCAACAGCACGCTTGGCCTCGGCCTGGCCAATGATGTGGCGATCGAGCTGCTCCACAACAGCTCTTGGCGTCAGCATATCCAAAGCTTCACTGTTGCTCCAAGCTGCCGCACCGTTGTCTCCTCCCCGGCCAAAGGTAGGAGGACTCTCGAAGACATTATCAAGCCCATCACTGTCTCCATCATCCACGTCAACCCTATAAAACAGTAAAACCAATCATGTATAAGCAAACAACTAACGCATCAAATCCGTGACTAGCTGCACTGAAGGGCATGTGTTCTGTACCAGAGGCGATATCATGTTTAAACAACTGTGTGTAGACGCTGAGTATCATGGTACGCGCGATTGCCTTGCAACTGAGAGTCTCCCATGAACGAAGCACAACATGGCACTGAACTGACGCTTGTCTGCGCTGCGCTGCCAGCATGCATGCTCAATTGTCAAGCAACGGAAGACAGCTAGAAATGGTTGTGTAGGTACATAGAGGCATATGACAACGATTTCAATGCCTGTCACCACCTGATTGCATGAAGATGTAACACCTAGCATGCAAGTATCCCAGTAACTGAATACTCCACGCTTCATGCATGCCAGCTGTCACACACACCATTGCAATATTCATGTAACACACACCCTGAAGCAGCAAGCGGCCGGCTTGTCGCAACAAAGCTCCTGCTGCTGCGGTAGGCAGCGGTAAGCCCTTGTGCTGAAGCCTGCGCTGATGTGGTGGCGGTCGTAGCAGCGGCGTTGCGCAGCACCGCAGACGACGATGATGAAGCCGGCAGCAGGGCGGAGCGAGCCAGCGCCGGCAGCGCCCTCGCCGCCCGCAACGCCATGGACGTCCTTCGCCACTCCTTATTGCTTGCTTGCCTTTTGGCCCTCCAGCGTAACGCTGCACTAGCGTCACGCCAGCATGACGTTGCATCTTGCGTGATGCCATTACTACCACGGCACTATCACGTTGCAGTCGACCCGTCACACCAAAACGCAGCAAGTGTGACGCTGGTTGCAGTGTGACGCTTGTCAGGCCAAGCATGGCGAGCAACGGCGGCGGCGGCGGTGGTGGTGGGGAGCTGCTGGCGCTGGGCATTGAGGGCTCGGCCAACAAGATTGGAGTTGGTGTCGTCCGGCTGGACGGCTCTATCCTCGCCAACCCCCGCAAGACCTACATTACCCCTCCCGGCCATGGCTTCCTGCCCAAGGAGACCGCTGTCCACCACCAGCGTGAGGTGCGCCTTGCTATGCTTTATATGCACAGACAAGCTTCACGTTGCATTCTGGAAGAATCAGTAGATCTGCGTGCAATTGAAGCATCACCGGTTGAACTGCTCAGCTGCTTGGCCTGTGCCGTTAGGGTGCTTTAGCAGGACATCTTACCTTCTGCATGACAGCTGTATGCTGGCTGCATGCTTCTCTCTCAAGCTTTCTCTCCTGTGCGGTTTGGTTGAGTTCTCTGTGGTTATAGTTGCTGCAAGCTGTAATTTTGCATATCCACCCAAGCTGCATGGCGGTGCGCAGGTGCTCAGTGTGGTGGAGGCGGCGCTAGAGGAAGCGGGCGTCACTCCGCAACAACTGGACTGCCTGTGCTACACAAAAGGGCCGGGGATGGGCGCCCCGTTACAGGTATGCAACGCATTGTTGAAGGCGCATTGTTGATCTGTTGTAGTAATGCTACGACAGCACTCTGCTGAATTTCGAGTATGGTCAGGGCCAACTCGGCACTTGCGCTTAGACTGCTGTCAGTTGGTATGCGTGCGCGCATGCATGTGCAAAGTGAGTGGTGGCACGTGTGCACGTGAGTGGGTGCGCGCATCAAGGATTACCCTTTTCCATACCAACTACTTCAGCTCACTTAGGAGCCATAAACTATTCCCCTCATTCTGCTTTCAGGTGGGTGCAATTGTCGTGCGGGTGCTGTCGCAGCTGTGGAACAAGCCGATTATCGGTGTAAACCACTGCGTGGCGCACATTGAGATGGGTCGGATAGTCACGGGTGCTGAGGATCCAGTCGTGTTGTATGTTTCCGGCGGCAACACACAGGTACTGTAGGCACAAAGCTGCGCACATACTTGTGTAACTGCAGTGTAGGTGAGGGCGATGCGTGTTTGTTACAGGTCATTGCTTTCGCAGAGGGCAAGTATCGCATCTTTGGTGAGACCATCGACATCGCTGTTGGCAACTGTCTGGACAGATTTGCCCGCGTGCTGAACCTATCAAATGACCCCTCTCCCGGTTACAACATTGAGCAGCTAGCCAAGCAAGGCAAACAGGTGACCTTATGTCTCTCATGACTATAATTATGCATATGACTGTATCCGCATATGCTCTGTCGCACATGCTTTCATGTCCTGGACGCATTTTGCAAGGGGTATAACACCCAGTATGTGCTCGCCTCAAACGTTTCCTTTCACAAGATAATGCAATGTCTGTGTTGGCTGCTACTGTTGAGATTTGATCATTCTCTTGCAGTTTGTGGAGCTGCCATATGTCGTGAAGGGGATGGATGTGTCGTTTAGCGGCATTCTGACGTATGCTGAGTCAGTCGCCACGGAGAAGTTGCAAAAGGGAGAGTGTACGCCTTCCGACCTGTGCTTTTCCTTGCAGGTGACATTTGCAATTCCCACGTACTTGCGCAAATGCTCAGTCACATGCGTGCACACATACATGCACACATACCAGCTCATGCACGCAAGCATCCGCGCACGCAAGCACGCACGCACGTCCATGCGCAAGCCATGTGCATGTATTTGCGCTTTTAAGACATGCTTGTTATGCAGGAAACTCTATTTGCGATGCTTGTCGAGATTACAGAGCGAGCCATGGCGCACTGTCGCAAGAGGGATGTGCTCATAGGTAAGCGCTGCATCGTCATTGTTGCACTTCAAGAAGCCATAACCATCAATGCTCACAAATTGCTTTCGCCTACAGTGGGAGGGGTCGGTTGCAATGAGAGGTTACAGAAGATGATGAGCATAATGGTGTCTGAAAGGGGAGGTTACTTGTATGCTACGGACGACAGATACTGCGTCGACAACGGCGCTATGATTGCGTACACTGGCTTGCTTGCATACAGGTGGGTGTTACGCTTGGCTGTCTTGCTTGATTTTGCTTTGTAATAAACTGACGGCTTGCTCTGTTTGTATCTGATATTACCTACTGAGTTAATGTTAACTGTTGATATGTGTTTTGCACAGTCGGGGCCAAACAACGCCACTCTTGGATACAACTTGCACGCAGCGGTTCCGGACGGATGATGTGCTAGCCGTATGGAGGGATCAACCACCTGTGTTACCCAAGCCAGTGCCAGCGAGCTAATAACGTGTAAAGTTTGGCACATCAACCTGAAAAGCAGTACGCTCAATAACACACAAGCCAGTGGTGCAGCACACCGCAGTACCTGCCAGTTCGCAGTACCTGCCAGCAAGTTAGGAGTGGTGGGGGCAGCCACGTAGCTGTCTTAAGTGGTTCTGATTAAGGCTGCGCGGGAGTCACTTAGAGAGCGCTTTGTGCTTGGATGCGCACGATGGCAGCAAGCGCTCAGCAAGAACCAAAAACACTGGCTTGCTGCATCATCTGTATTCGTGCTGACCACTTGCTGAATTCATTGCTTTTGGTACTTTTCAGTTCGGCAAGTTTCGTACAAAGGCTCAGGAAGTTCTACAAAGTTGCGCCCCTATACTAGTAGGTTGATAAATTGATGGCCACCCTACGCAAAACCACTGCAAGATGGCACACATTCCTGCCTGTAAGCTGCACGCAGCCCTTGTCATTGCACATTGTGTGCTGGAATGGTGGTGTAAACACATCATATATGTACATAAAGTGCTGCATGCAACTGTGCATGCGCATCATGGTGTCAGCAACTTACAAGGGAATGAGATGCAGCCACACTACCTAATGCTTTGTGCCCACACTGGCACACCTCTTGTTGCGAGACCTGCAATCATGTAGACTGCAAACCCACTACACCATATACAAGCAACAATGGACCATTGCAACAATTTCCACATACACGACTTCAATGCGTCCTGTTAGTCACACCATTTGTGCCCTGCATTGTACCAGTCCGACTGCTGCTGCGACGCACCGGCGACCTGCCGCGTTAACAATGTCGAGGTCAGCACCGCATGACCAAGGATTTATTGTCACCCGGATGTTGTTGACTCAATATGTACTTACTGCTTGGGTGCAGCCTTGCTCGCGCTGGTATTCCCAGTCTCATCCAACTGTTGTTGTTGCTGCTCCTGTTTGCGCGCGGCTCGCAACAGCTCCAGCTCTTGCTCCTTTTGCGCGCGACACACATCCACAGCCGGCTCAGCATACAACGCCGCATCCATCACCCTGCACGGTACAAGAAACACAGTGAACTGATGAACAGCACTAAAACCAACAACAACAGTCCATACATGACAGCGGACATTATACAAACACCAACAATCTCCCACCATCGTGGCACGCGGGATTTTTCTTCGGGTAGAAAGGTGCGCGCGTAGAGGGCTTGCCATTCAGGGAGTTGGGCGGAGGGTGCGATGGTGTCAGCGGCACCGGGGACATCCGCATTGGCTCCCCTCGGCCGCCCGATGTCACGAAACCGATCTGCGCCAGCTGGCACTACCAACGGATTCATGTAGTCCCTTTCAACCACCTTGCACGGCGCCCTGCACCCGATATCAACACCATTACTATCAATGTGTGCGGCAAAAAGGAGACCTGATCCCCGACAACACGCAGCAACACCTGCCTGCAATGTTACATATGTATGCATCATACTTTGTGCAAGACTATGACCCAATAAGCGCTAATGCTGTGAAGAAGGACATAACCCTCTTCACAGCATTAGCACGTGGTGAACTGAACGTTGTCGTCTCATCTGGTATGCGTGTGCTCTTGTTCCTTACAAGTTGAAAAGGTGGTGAGCAAGTGTGGCCCTGAAGGCCGTCATGAGGGCACGCAGCTGCGCACCCTGCTTTGGGTCTGTGGAGGACGGCACAGCCGTCAGCCCACTTGTGTACAGCAGGGACGCGCCGTGCAAATGCGCAACAAAGCGCAAAGCCCTCGCCATAACCTGCAAACATGTTTTGAGTTACGCACGCAGCCCTGCAAGTGCAAGCAGAAATGTGCACACACGTGCACGCATGCCCGCACCCATATGCATACACACACAGATTCACACGCACATGCGCATGCGCACGCACTAACACACCAACATGCACGCATGCACGCACATGTACACGAACACACATCGTATGCACCTTGCGCTCCTCTGCATCTCTGTCCCGGAATGCATCCCATTTGTTGGCGATAATGACGATCGGCACCGGAGACAATGTGACAGCATCCTTATCTTCATGGGCAGGACCAAACAACCTCTGGCAGTCGTCACATTGTCAGCTTCAAGACTTTACAACTCCATAACCACTGCGCTCCGATGGCATGGACGGATGTGTGCAACAACAATGTCTACACTGACTGCAATATGAACGGAATATTTTATGTTACCATCAAAGTAGTTTTTCCAGTATTACCAGTTGACAATTGAAACAACACGTGCATGTACGTTGTGTCTAGCATGTATTCGTATGTGTCACACAGTGTGCACATGCTTGTAAGTGCATACCTGTAAGTGCATACCATGTACATGTGCCTGTGCGTGTCGTGAATACACATACACACGCACGCACATGGGTGTACATGTTACAATATGAGTACACATGCAGGCAAAGAGCCCGTACGTGTGCATCTATCGTAGATAAACCATGTGCAAGTATACGTATATACGCAATGCATTGCCAAACACCAACAAACCAATCACAAGGAGATGTGACCTCTTACTTGCGCGCGTGCAAGGACTTGATCCGGGAGTCGGCTGCCGTGTCTTGATAGGGACTTGACGATGGCGGCGATGCGGCCTTTGATGGCAGCAAGCCACTCCAGCAGGCAACCAAGCGCGTCGCCGGGCCGGCTAAGGTCGAGGACGATCACGCAACAACTGCACGCAAAGGCCGCCGGCGCCAGGAGACACCTCTCCCACCTCGCCGCGGGGCCGCCTCCTACCTGATCAGAGGGGTTGGATTGAGATTAGTGTGTTGACTGCTTGCGCTCAAGAACAATGCGACTGGACAGAACATCCACACGCACACAACATTCTGTACTCGTGAAACAGTCTACAGAAAGAGTTCATGCCGTCCTCTACTGTGCTTGTGCTATGCGATCAATTGCTGTATCGGGCTCATCATGCGCTAAGACTGCCACTGAAGCTGTTGTCTATGTCCAACATGAAGTTGTGGATGCTGTGACAATGGTATATCCTTTCTGAGATTTGTGTGCATTCAGTACAGTAAGCATTTGGCGAGCTTGCATGTGCACATCAGTGAGGTTACGTGTGTGGTGCCTGTGTGGATGCAAATGCACTCGTGCACGAGCAACACGCGTAAGTGTGAATGCAAGGTCATAACCTTATAGGACCCAATAACCAGCACCGTGAATAACGCGCACACATATGCGGCCACGCTACAATATCCATACAGTCTATACCTACAGGTGCGTGTGCTCACACGCGCACTCACGCACATGCACGCATACGCCCGTGGACCCACCCCCCNTGCGAGTGTGTGTGCCACACATGCACATGGGCATGTGCGTGCATGCATGTGGGTGGGCGGTTGCGCATGCGCGCGCATGTGTGCATGTGTGCGTGTGTGCGTGGGTATGCGAGCACATACGCACGCACACTCACACACTCACACCCACCCACACACACACACACAAACACACGCGTGCCCCGCTCCCCGCGCGTGCACGTGTGCACTCGCGCAGACGCCACTGTATGTTGTGGGACTTGTACCAATATACGCATCAGCAGAGTCGAACACACATGCACATTGGCCAGGTTAAGAGCAGGTACACAATAAATACACTCGTGTGCTTGGCAAAGATTCTTTGCCAAGCACACAAGTGCGTGTGCGTGTGCGCGCGTGGTAGGCGACACGATCTTCTGTGCATGGTGTGAGTGTGTACAACTGTACATTGCGCCAAGAAAGCAGCAATGCAATGCCAAAGTGTTTGCTGTTGTCCATGCAATGCAAGACAAGCAAGTGAAGGGTTTGGTCAAGTTTAATTGCAGGTTGTATGAGTTTGTGTTGCTTTGGTAACTCATCAGATCAGTGGTTTCGATGCTTTCTCATTACTTTTCCAAACGCACACCTCCCAGATATGCGCAACGTCCCGGCGGTCAAGTGTGTTGTGGCGGGCGTAGCTGTAACTAAGGCCGTGGGTGGGCTTGTACGACGACGACGAGGCGGCGGCGGATCTGTCGTCCCCCTCAGTGAACCTCTGCAGGAGTGTGCTCTTGCCAGCGCCAGCCGCCCCAACGCAATACAAATGCGGATCAGGCCTCGCCTTCGTAGCCTTCACCTCCTCAGCAGCAGCAGCCCACAGGTCCATACACTCCTCCTCCTCCTCCTCCTTCACCGCCGCCGCCTCCTAAACTGTCCAATCCGTGTACTTTTTGATCTCCTAAACCCTAAACCCTCAACAACAACCTGGATACGGATCGATAAAGTTGGTACCGGTCGTCATCGACAGAACAGGTTACCGTCCGACCCGATCAGAGATGCGATCGCTACAGACCGGTTGACGTGGCAGCTGACCTGAATCCGACGCTGTGCATATCTATTGACTCCAACATTAGCTTCAAGCTGCTTGAATCGGTCAAAAGAATGACACACACATCGAGTCGCCAAATCACTGCAGTTTGTGCCAAGTGAACTAACCCATACTGCTTATCTGTGCCTGTGGTGGTCTTGTCGTGCTCGGCTGCGGCGGTGTTGTTGGCGAGGACACCGCCAGAGGGGTTGTCCTGCTGCTTGTTCTTCTGCTGCCATGCAGCGCTCAGCTGCCAGGGCCAAGGCGCCGGCGGGCAGCACGGAGCTGGAGTCGAAGCTTGCTAGCCCGCGTAAGGTGAGAGGGATTTCAACAGCAGCTGCATTGCTTGGCCTTCACTGGCAAGGCATGGCCTAGACTCCATAGGCTTTGCCTGATGGAGTGATGGTGGGTGTCTTACTGACAGGACACATTGGATCCAACCGATGAGAACTCAGCTGTGCTGCAGAGCCGCCGCCGTCAGGTGTGCACAAGCATGACGATCTGTTACAAGCTTGGTCAATATGCTACAGGACAGTCAGTGCTGGTTTTGATGAAAGTTGATTGTAGATGACGTCAATCCTGTCATACACAGGCTGAGGCGGCCAGCAAACTTGCTCAGCAGGTCAAGGATGTCGTGTTGGAAGCCAACTTGCAGACTCTGCTGCATCCTACTCTGATTTCGCTGGCAGGTAAGCATGATTTACCGCATCTACGCTGGTTGTGCTGCTGCGAGTTGTACACAACAGCTGTCACATCTCGTATGCACTTTTCTATAATTCTACTGCAGTCTTAATCAAGACAGCTTGTGACCACGACCTGCACTAAGTAGCTCTCATTACAACTCTACATGGATGGTGCTGCCAACTGGTAGCGCATGATTGTTCGAACGGTTGTGAAACAAGCTTACAGACTTACACACTATTGCACCTGAGTATAGGTTCAAGCTTTTAATCTGAGATAGTTGGTCACAGTGCAAACAATGTGAATGCAGGCGTGCTGCTGACATGGCTGCTGGTGCGAGTCGGCCTCGGCCTCGCAGCCGCCATTGTGGTGGTTGTTCCACTCACTGTCTGGTCGCAGCTGCTGTTTATGACACGCAGGCTCAGGTGAGACATGTGGTGGGATGTGCTTGACGCCTGATCGTTGAAGTGCTGCTAGATCAAAGAATGTCAGCACCTGCATTTGCAATGCGAGGGATTGTCTGGTGTTTGTACCTCATGATACCTTCCAGGCAGGAGCTGTTGCAGAGGCTCGATGAGTATGAGCATCCATTGCAGCCCGATCATGAGTCAACGGAGTGGATTAACCACCTTCTCACTCTGGTATTTGCTCGGTCATAACATCTCTTCTTTTACGTTCATTATACGCTGTGTGCATGCTGTACAACTGTGTACTTCACATGCACGTGCATGTGAGTCTCTGTGTGTGCATGGGCGCATGTTGCCTATAGTCATATGCGCATGCGCTAACCGACACACTAACCATACGCTAATGAAGAATGGTGTGCGCATGGCACACCATGCGTACACCATGGATGTGCATGGCGTACACAACTTTCTTGCAACTTCTGAGCATATAAAATGTATGTAGTAGTGCGCTCATGGTTGTGCTTTGAACAGGTTTGGCAGAATTATTCAGTGTTCATAGCAGCGGAACTTGTGAAGACCCTCACTCCCAAGCTGCAAGACACCAAGTCAGAGTTGGTACCGCATGTCGGCATTCAACGACTGGACATTGGCACACGCCCGCCCCGGCTTGGCAACTTTAAAGTAAACACGTACATGCACTGCAGTGTCAGGTGTTTGAAGCTCTCACCATGTGATCGATGTCTCACGTACCAACGCAGGTGTATAGAGAGGATCCGCGCAAGTTCATGATGGACTTTGATGTCCGCTATGATGGTGACTTGAGCTGTGACATATGGGCCAGACCCGTTTCTTCGCCGGTTCCGCTTACCGTGCGTGTTAGCGACCCAGTGCTCCACGCTAAGGTAATAGCTTTATCATAAAACGCAGCGTTGTAGTTCGGGTGTTCACAGTAATGCATGTTGTTGCTGCCTTGTCGAGCAGATGCGCATAGAAGCTGAGCTCCTACCCAACACATTCCCATTCGTGAAGACATTTGCGCTGCAGATGTTGGAACCCCCAACAATTGACGTAAAGGTAACACCGTACTTTTGTTGGAGATAACGTATAGAGAAATTGTTGCTTGGTTGCTGTAAGCTTGCCTTATGTGCAAACAAGTTGTGTCTATATCTTATCTGCGCAGGTCAATACAGTGGGTGTACCAGTCACAGACATCCCCGGCTTTGCGCAACTCATTCATTCACTCATTGTACGCAACATTGCTGCCATACTAGTGCCGCCCAATCGGTTTGAGATCGACGTGCTGGAGGTGCTCGGAGAGGTGCGCCACACTTGCATTGCAAGAAGAGTCCCGCTTTGGCCCCTTCTGAACTTGTGTACCCTGCATTTGCATTGACATTCATGCATTGCAGGATCCAAATGAGGTGGGCAAGCGTATTGAGGTGGCGCGCCAGAAGGAGAATATTATCAAGCACACGCAAGGAGCTTTGAGTGAAGCTGCTGCAGGTTGGACACTGACTTCTTCAGTACTATATCTGATCCCTGCTGATGAAGTTCTTTCATTTATATACACATCAAGCACTTCTCTTTGACACGACTTTCTGAGGTCTTGCGTTTCCGCTTGAGTTTGTCGGGTGTTTGCCCTACCTCTTGCTTAAAGAGTCCTCCGTTGGAGTGCAGGCGTGACGGGTGCAGTGAGTGATGTTTACGGTTTGGGACTCTCCACAGTGAAGGGTGTTGCGGGCGGGATAGGCACACTTGGCGGTGCTGGCCTAAAAGTAGGCAATGCTGGACTCAAGGCAAGCAGCTGGTGTCATAATTAAGCTGACATGCTGATGAACCGCTCACACAGCTTCAATAACGTGCAGACTCATTTTGTCTGTTGTCTTGTTTCTGTTGTTTTGTTTGATGTTGTGTCTTTGTGTCCTGGTCCTGGTCCTCTCAAGATCCACAACATGCGTTCAGGTTGGGGGAGCAGGGTTGAACTTGGGCGTTTCCAGCATTTCCTCTGTTGGCAAGGGTATTGGCTCACTGTTCGGCTACGGCAGCACCCAAAAACAGCCACAGGCTGGGTAGGGCTACCATTGCACACATCCAGGATGCTTGCAAGCATAGCCTGCCATGTGCTTCTTGGTACAGCTTATTTCATTGTGTGCTTTTTGTGATCAGTGCGGATTTGCCTGGCCAAGAGCATCAGCTGCAAGAAGGGGAGAACATGGCGCAGATGGTGCAGGATGCAGTGCAAGGACACGATGCAGAGCAGGCTGATAAAGCCACCGAGAAGATTGATCAGATGTTCTCCGGATGGTAGATTAGGTCAGCACATGTTGCTTTGCCAGGCACTGAAATTTAGGGTTAGGTGTAAAGATAGAGCAACCACAACAAAGCCCGGCTTTGTTGTTTTGTAGAATTGTAACTTGTAACATGAAGCAACCTGCTTTGTAGCAAATGCGTAGTTGCCTTTGTACCCAACATGCCAACCACACTGGGCCAGATAGAAAAGCAACTTGTGCTCGCGTGCACTTGTACTTGGACAACTACTTAAAAATTCTATCTGTAAAGGTTGTAAAACTATTGGTTGCACATTTGGGTCATGAGTACAAAAGCTGCAAGCCAGGTTTATGTCGTGGCCCTATTGCAAGCATGCCGCGATGCTCTGCACCTGCTTCCTTTGCAATTTGCTGCTACCCCTTCCCCCTTCCCTCTGCCCACACGGTTAATGAGAGTGCTGCATTCAGTGTGGTGAGTAAACATCTTATGCATGTGTGTGTCACACTCTCATGCATGCCATAATCCTTGCATTCTATTTATTATACACTCCTCCCCCAGTCTATACCTAGTGCACTTAGCTATAGCCTAGTGAGGCCCCCCACCCCGTTGTTTTTCCCTTGCTTGTACTGTAGTATCAATTGATGCTAAGTTGTGCTTGCTTGCTTGTCTAAATGGCCCCAATCTAGTTCTTGTATACTTGGACAGCTCATTGCACATGTATAACATTATATGATTGTAAACGGCCACTTGAAAACATTCCCAATCACTTTAAACTTGCACCAATAATAAACAATATAATTAGTGAAACATTTAAACCATAAGTTGTGGATGTGAATGCTTAGATTTTTGGGAATTACCGTCATCGTACGACGAAAGTGATCACAACGCTTGCGCAAGCATGATGGGGTACAATGGTAATGTTGTTATGTAACAGCCTTTTTCGCGCATTTACATGCAGTGGTGATACTTGCATTATCATGCGTCATGTGGGCAACCACGTAATACATGTAGGTACCATGCTACTGAATCAAAAACTGCTGAGCAATTCGTCGCGGACATCATGTTGCTTGCCAAGATTGAATAATTTGACGTTCAGTGACATTAACCATGGTCATGTACGTCTATCAGTTGTCAAAAAATGCGAGTCTGATTGAGTTCACGCAAACCTCAGAAGTCTTCATAAATGTGTTGCATTGCAATACAATTGGCGCGTGTTAGTCAAGGCGTGTTGCGCAATCCAAGTGGATTTTCATGAAACGACGACATTAAATGTTGCAAGCATGTAATTCGACCGAGTAAACAACAAAAAGTTTCCATTACTGTGTCATTGACCATTAGCTTAACCTAACATAAAACAATATTATTATGTATCTTACGCTTCAAAAATCCAACCATACAATGCGTGTATAAGTTGTATTGATTTCTCAGTACAATATCCTTGAAAATTATATTCTCTTTTCAATTCCTCTTCCACTCGCTCATAATGATGACTCTATTTGGTTTAATCTTGTGTGTACCGTACCGCGCAGCTAATGAGTAGCGCTATGAGCTTTTTGATTGATCGGTGCCACGTCAGTGGTAGGGCTTGCATCTGCATGTCATCCTGTGTATAGATGTGACTATGGGCCTTTGTTTGACCACATGCATCCGGCTACAACAAGAGTGCAGATGCTGCATTTTTCACACAATAAATTGCTAATCACGAGCACGCAACTTACCACAAGCTTGTAAGACAAATATATTGCAAAGTTGATGAAATTCTGTAGTTGGTTAACATTATCTGTTGTACTGTGGAAAAGCAGCAGCTGCACTCAACCCTTAGCAAATCAGAAGCGGCTCTGTCAATTGTGCAACGCGCTTCACAAGTATATTTCGTTTATGTATTATGCAGACATTTATTGCTTTGACAATCATCCGCTATTCTTTGTTCGACCATTAACGCTACATGTAAGGCTGTTGGCACACCAATGCGAATACAACTTGGGCCAATGCGCTCAATTGCTAACATGCAGCTATGCCGCAATAAGAAGCCATCAAAGTGTGACAACTTACATGCATTTGTACAAACGTGAATAAAACATGTTGACAATGTTTGCACCCTTTATGATAGGAATGCATTTCAAAATGCAAGATTATATCAACGATATTGCACTGGCATTACTTGCATGCTCTATCCAATATTGAGTGGTTTGCCGTAGGTATTCACTAAAATTTATGCTGATATGGCTATGGTCAGGCCGTAGCCGTAAAGGCACTGTTGTGCAGTGGTTCACCAACTTCGGTAAGGTGCAACCATGTCATGGTGGCGTATAAAAAGGCAAGAAGTTGTTTAATATCATGCACATAGATGACCTTCACATGCTTTTTACAGCAAGTAAATGCACGTAACACGTTCAAAGCTCCTTCACAGTTCCTTCACAACCCGCACAAGTGTGTATGTTACATTGTATTTCGGTGGAAAACACAACACTTTGATTGTAGCAATGGTGTTAAACTTTGCATTATTGGGTATGATGTTTGTGCGGTTCACACTATGGTAAAGCCTTCATCATCTTCACAAACACTGTTTGTGTTTTTTGAACACGAGCATTCAACAGACAAACTTCCACAAGTTCTAGCCTTAAGGTATTGCATCCCATAATCGCGGTGCGAAACCTCAAATACATCATAATTTGTCAGTTGGTCTATACGTTAAACGCGCTATTTTAAGATTACGCCGGCAATCATAAACAAATTAAACACGTAATGTACCGGTTCCGGTTAATGTCTTGGTAGTCATGGTAGCGCTTTTCGCTACCACGTAATGTGATAGTTTTTATATAATGTATATTTATAGCAGAGCTTAGGCACAAGTTCGAATCCCGTATCGTCCGGATGAGCAGGGAGGGCAATTACACTTTATGTGAACAAGCGTTGAAGTCCACGCGTGGGTTGCACGACGCGCAGCTGTGCGGTGCTGTGGCCGCGCATAGTTGTGTGGCCATGGTCCATGGCGAGGTAAAATACTTCGTCAGTACTGAATGGTTCAGCCATACCGAATACGGAGAAGCAGATGTGGGTTAGCGCCGGGGAAAAGTAATAGCAGATTGTAAAAGCGTTCTCGCCTCCTTTCGTGGTGTAGTAGCGCATTTGCTACCATAACCGAGATGGTGGTTACAGTGCATGTGCTCGTTAATCGAGATATATCAAATGAGGTTGATAGGTTGAGATGTCTGTGCTTTTACACGATTGAAAGCAACATACGACATTTTGATTTGCGAGTACTCGCATTAATGCAGCAGTATTACAAGTTTGGTCGCTCCATCTTACACATCTTCATCACCGCTCTTGAACACCTTATAAATATCTTATCTTATTATCTTTTTATGTGCGTGCAAGATGCAAAACTCCAACATTGCCATATAAACTGGTGTGATTGCTCTTGACCAGAATTGGCTAGTGATTAACAATGTTTAAATGTGGATCTGCAAGTGCTTGATGTAACAAGCGCTAATTTGGATATCAATTCAGTTTGCACAAGAGCAATCACTAGCCAATTCTGGTCAACTGCGGGGGTTCTATGGTGGACCATGGGAAGGGAAGCCGACAGGGCATGATGTCAAGACCATGCTACTGTACCAGCAGTGGTTCAGATGTCAAGGCTTCCTGATGTCCGTGGCTGGCGACGTGCTGATGGCAAGCAGCGCCGCAGGATTTGTGGCGGGTAGGGCTTCAACACGCCGGGTACGGGTGGGGGCGCCAAAATAAAGCGATCGCGCGGCGGTGAGATACTTTGCGTCCTTTAAGTCCTGTGAGTCACACAAAGTCAATATCCAGATTCACCCCACCTTCAGCACTAGCCACTGACAACCGGCTACGCGACGGGGCGGGCAACATCTTGTCCCCACAAACAGCGCAAGCAGCAGCAAGAGTGTATCAAAACCCCACTTCTCGATTCGCTCGCCGAGCGCTCTCATTGGCCCCTCGGCGATAGACGAATCTCGTCCACATAAGAAGTCACCCGCAGATGATATGCGCGGCTCGCACTCGAGCGCGCGATGGAGTTACCCGCCATTTTGAGAGGCAATCAATAACTTTTGTACAGGCCTTTCGTCGGAGAACAACCACCGTTGGATAAGGCCTAGGTCGAAGCGGTATCGAACTCCACGATCACATCAATCGGCGAGTGAACCTGCGAAGTCGCGGTTGAATCTTTGGCCACGGCATTCACGCCAGCGCATGACCGGCAAAGGTGGACCGGCGACCGGCCAGTCCGTCACAATTCCACGTCCCCTATCTGTTCATCAAGCAAGTGTGGCCACTGGCGGATCGCGACTGCCTGCGGATGGCGTCGCAAGGGCTTACGCAAAAGCGTACCGTACAAGCAACTGTGTCCGCGTCGTGCACCGCAGGACTGATGCACCCTGCCGTGCACCCTCGGTAAGTGCATACGGTAAGCAGCAAAACAGCTAGTGGCACAACAGATGTTATCTGCAAGCGAATATAAGGACGCATTCATAAGTGTTGACATGTATACATGTTATGTGTAGCTTAAAGCCACAACCACTGGCTGCCTTGCGCAGCGTCAGAAACACCAGAGTTGCAAGGCAAGTTCAACGCTTGCATTGTTTGTAACTTGTAACAGCCACCTCGACACAAGTCATGCATGAACTTTGACAGTTGTAAGATGATCATACCATAGGTTGTAATTTTATAAGGGGCTACGACCCGAAACCTTCTGAAACGTATACAGCTTGTCAGCTATATACGATCAAAAAATGTGGTGTAATTGAGTCAGTTGTTGCTACCGATATGCGGATACTGTATGTCAGCATGATGTTTAATTAAATTATGGTTAAAAATTGTGCAACATTCAATTGTTGTGATTGCAAATGGGAAACATATGTTTAATGTTTAATGTATTAATGGGTATATATTATGTTACTTATGACACTTACAATTTGCGTGTAAAACGGTAAGTAATTTTATGTATATACGTGTGTATATATACATACATATATGCATGTATGTATGTGTATATAATGCTTTTTATTTTACATATATTGTTACATATATTTTAATTAATAATTTAATTCAATGTAATTCAATTGCTTATCAACTTTTTATAAGCATGTAAGTAATGGTTGTCGCAAAACATGTTTACAATTACGGCATACACTAAATTCGTTGCAATTTTTACAAGAACCACAAGTTCATAATTTCCAATACGCAAGCAACAATGCAATAAGCTTTATACTTTAACTAATTTCACACAACATCTTATTAAGGTACTACACTTAAAGCATACAATTGATATGAATTACGCTCATAATGAGTTAGTGAAGACATATTGCACTACACTGGCTGCGAGACGAACCTGTCCATGACCCTTGCTGCCAGTTATGCAGATCATGTGCTTAGGGGCCCACATGGGCGATGTGTCTCGCAGCAAGCCTATTGCTGCAGCAACGATGCAATTGTTATGCGTTTATCGAGGGTTGTACGAAACTAGGGTACGCAATCATCATCGGCAGTTAAGTGGCACGCCGCACGTCCCATCTGCGCAATCGCGCGCCGCCCTTGCGAATTGCCAGCTGGCGGCTTCGCGAGCTTGGGCCCAGCATGATAACACCATCAACTAGTCGCCGGACCGGCTGATTCAGTTGAGCGACCGGTCCCAGTGGCCGGGACCCGCGGGGGGCGCCCGCCGCCGCCAGCGCCGCCAGCCAGCCACGCGTCGGCGGGCCGCGGGGACGCCCGCCGATCGGGTCGATATAAACCCTCAATGGAAATTGCAATGGAAACACAAGCTGGAGAGGGGCAACGGACAGTAACCGTCAGCTAACTAACCTAGCAACGGTCAAATGCCTTTCACCATCACCGCGCGGTGCGTTGGCTAACGGAAACTAACAGCTGACCATTTGCTGTTTCGAACTGAGAAGATGGTGGTTAGGGTGCGGCAAGTTCTGTTTGCTTTAGCCGTTTTGCGAAGCGAAACTGCCGCAGAGCCAACGCAACGCCTCAAAACCGCTGTGAGAGCATTCTGCTGGAAAGATTGTGTGAGAAGCAGCAACTGCAGTTGCGGCGGCGGAGTGTGTGGCGGCGGCGGCGGAGGAACAGGCGAGGTGGTGGCGGAGGCGACAGTGACGGGGTTGGAGTGGGTTGTGGTGTGCAGGGCCTTGTGTGTTGGGGTCCTGTGTCACTTGGCTTGTTGGGCGGGAACTCAGCCTTGGATGGAGTGCGGCAGCGCTGCTTCCACTGCTGGGGTAGCGACTCTCTCTTCGGCTATGCCCACGGCGCAGCTGGGGGCAAGGGCGGTGGCTGTTGCGGCAGCTGCACTTGCGGCAAGAAAGGTTTCTACCGCTAGGATGGCGCCGAACACGCTGACGAGGGTTGCCACCTCCGGCTGGACAGCTGCTGGAAGGGAGGCTCAGTGGAGGTGTTCTGCTGCCCCTGCGTCGGCTGCTTCCATTTCACCGTCAGATCGGTCTGTTGTATTCGCTCCTGGCGCTGATCATGACGGACTGGTCGTCATCCGTGTTGAAGGTACGCATACGGAGGACACCTGCTCGTAGGGTAGAGTGCCCCCCCCTGCTTGCATGCGAGTGTAGAGTGAGCAAGCAGTGCAGTTGTCGCAGACTCAAAGTAAGTCATTGCTGATTGCTTGCTTGCTTGTTTGTAGCAGATACCGCTGACGGGGGCACTATGTTGGTGTTTGGCACTGAAGACGGTGCGGTTGTGGCAAAGAAGAATGTACCAGCTGCAGTCGACCTGGCGGCTGCTGCCCCGGAGCCAGCTGTCCAGAGCCCTGAGGCTGATGGGGGCTCACCTCCCGACGAGACTCCTTCTGCGCCCAATTGCACCGACGAGTTGGAGCCCAGATCCGACTCTGAAATGCTCCCTGTATCGCTAGCAGCTGAGGCTGAGGTGTCTGCAATTGAGAATACTGAGGGCACCGGAGCAGTTGCCATGGAGGATAGTGAGGTGGAGCCTATGGATGCAGAGAACACTGAGAGGCGATGGATCTTTGCCAAGGAAGTTGAGATCCATGAGGCCATGGAGGAGGCCAAGTCGGTAGTGAATGAGATGGCAGAAGGCAAGCGCTTGTCTGATGACAAGCGGGGTCGGGATGGGACGGGTATGCAGCTGTACAGCGCAGCTTCCATGCTTCCGCACCCAGCCAAGGCCAGACGAGGAGGAGAAGATGCCTATTTCATCGCTGATGATGGGGTCGCAATTGGCGTTGCTGATGGTGTGGGAGGCTGGGCCGAGCGGGGAATTGATGCAGGGTTGTATGCGCGCGAGCTCATGGTCAATGCTGAGGTAGGCTTTTTTTCGCTGACATCAAATTTGTTCAGGTATGATGGATGCCATGTACAGGTGGTTGTTGTGTGTTTGTCCTCATGTTCTGACCATCTTATCGTTCTACAGGAGGCTATGCAGCAGTGTGGACATGATGTATCAGCAGCTCTGGTGCAAGCACATAGGCAGACAAGGGCAGTTGGTTCGTCCACAGCTTGCTTGATCACCTTGCAAGATGGCGAGTTGAAGGCAGCCAATCTGGGAGATAGCGGGTTCCTGGTCGTGCGGAATGGTACAGTTATCTTCCGCACTCCCGCCCAGCAGCACGCATTTAACTTCCCCTATCAGATTGGCAGCCATGAGGGAGATCGGCCAGAGGTGGCAGATCTGTACAGTGTCAAAGTTGAGGCCGGTGATGTGGTTGTGGCTGGCACGGACGGTTTGTTTGACAATGTGTTCGATGAGGAGATTAGGTCCATCATTGGGGATGCTAGCCGCTCAGGCGCGCGTCCAGATGCTGCAGCCCAGCGCATTGCGGCACTCGCACGGGTTCATGCAGCCGACCGTCAGTTTATGTCACCCTTCGCTGAGCAGGCAGTGCAAGCAGGCTACCAGTTCAGCGGTGGCAAGATGGACGACATCACCGTGGTCGTGGCATATGTGGAGCACAAGGCTGTAGTTTCTGCAGATGAAGTGAAGCGAGAGGATACCATCTGAAGAGGTCTACAGCATGCATTAAGCACTTTGCACAGTTGCACTTGGTTGTGCGACCAGGGGCCCCTTCTGGTTGTACATAGTTTGATACCGGGAACATGGGCATTGCACACAGCGCCAGTCAGCCTGTGTGAAGTTGTGTAGTGAGGAGCTTGCTCCATGGCAATCTCTGCCTATTGAACTAGTGGTGCAGATTTATTCAATTTTGCAGTGTACATCTCAGTGTAGGTAGATTGCCACAAAAGTGTACAGTGTGTAGATGAAATGAAACAGTTCTTTGCAGTTGTCACTCTTATTGTTCTGGCTCTGTCTTTTTGTCGTGCAGTACACATGATGTTTCTTGAAGGTTTTCACAATCGTGGCTCTGTTCACTGTCTGCTTGCTGCCGCGCTCTCTCCAAACTGTTCCAATTTGTAGAGGCTCCTTAATATGTTGCCAACTAGAGTATGTAGTAAATATAGTAGTGCATGAAGGGTAAATTGAGTGTATGCAGGATATTGCACAAACTCACAGCATCACACAAAACATGCAACACTAGCCACTCACCGTACTATCAAGTTATTCACAGTTACCAGTGGTCTGTTCACCATTACTTATCTATCTTCACTACTAGCCCAACGCCGTTATAAATGCAGGCATGCATACTCATGCCATTACATGCTGTTGCTTTCGAAATCGCTATTGCTTGCATACATTAATCGCGAGGCTTTAACCAAATGCGTTTTCACACCATACAACGAAATCGCTATTGTTTGCATACATTAATTGCGAGGCTTTAACCAAATGCGTTTTCACACCATACAACGAATAGTTAGCCACACGCACCTGCATGTACGACCACCAATCTAACTCTACCTTTTACTCTCCCCCTATGCTTGCACACCCTATATGGTCGGGCGTAAGGGCATGTACTGTAAATGACACTGACAATATGTAATCTTTCTACAATGAAAGGCAAGAGCGTCCATGCACACTATGCCACGCTCAGCACGTTATGCAGTAACTCATGTGCCTGCACGTTTGCACTGTGCAAGTTGCATTGCAGCCATGTATTCTTAGTGCACAATTCAAACGTGACTGATGATTGTTGTATGGATCAGGTTAAAGCCTTGTGCTTGGACTATTAGCCTCCCAACACTTCACTGGCAACATGTTGTGTTACACCTTGTGTACACCCAAAGACAAAAGTAAATACAGTAGCAGGGCTTTTGGCATGACCGACTGACTGACTGACTGGGCTTGAACAGCGTTAACTACATAGAGGCTGACATATCTACATAGCATGCAACTTAAGCTATGGCTGTGGCTGGAGTAGGGTGAGCCTAATGGTGGGCAGGGCCAGATCAGTCTTAGGCAAGCAACGACCAGCGAGTCGCAGTGCACTGTGGCTCTTCACCAGCACGCTTTGCAAATGAGAGAGCTGCCACAAGAGCGCCTCCAGCCATGTGTGCAGCTCCACATTGACTACCACCAACCTCCTCCCGCGCTACTACCTCCATTATGGACACGTACGTGTTGGCTGTCAGTGCTGCACCATGCCTATCCGCACACATCACATACATCACTGACAACCTTAGATAAACACCCACACGCGCACGCCACCACGCTACGCGAGCACCGTGTCCGCCTCGGTTGTTGGAGGGCCTTGGGCCACCAGGCTCCATCCTGGCACTGCTGCTACACTTTTCTTTTGCTACAGCCGCCGCTCCGCGCTCCAAGACCGCCATCGCATGTGCCCGCTGCAAGGCGCATGCCATACGCCACCGGCAGATGCGGATGAAGCCCTCCCATAACTACCTTGTCAGATGCGGGGGTGCTCTTGGCGTGAGGCCAACGCAGCTGATGCATACTGTGTGCATAGAGTGACGTGCATGAGTGTTGTTGATGTAAAGTTGTTGATGTGGCGTGCTGGTTTAGCATAATGGCCTTGCTATTGCTACAATATTACTTTACACTTGTGTCATTTCATACACAAAGGCAGAGCGGCTCCTCACCTGCACCAGAAAACTCAGTGCATGCGTAGAAGTCACGCACTGAGTTTTGCCACAGTTCTGCACGTGTTTTTAGACAGATCAGCTGACAAAGTGGCTGGCATCAGCAGGCCACTGTTGGCAGCTGAACTAGCAACTGCCTACACCTACTGAGTCTGCCCCACTCAAGCTTAACTATTTGAGCAGTAGTCAATTAGCTAAACTCAGGCCTTAGCAGCAAACCCCTTTGCAGCTGTCTTGGCAGTTGACGCCTTTGCCGCCTTCTTCCCACTTTTCTTGGTAGGCGAACCTGCACGTGGTGTCTTCTCAACCTTTTGAGCCTGTGCGGCTGAGGCCTCAGCGGAAACTGCAGCTAAAGTGGAAGCCGGGGCTGGAGTGGAAGCCAATGCGGGGGCTGGAGCTGATGCTGGAGCAGCAGCAGGAGTGGATGCGGAGTTTGCTTCCAGAGCTTGCTTCGGGAGCGCAGAAGCTGCAGCGCGAGCGGGTTTGGAAGCAGGAGCTGGAGTAGAAGCCAATGCGGGAGCCGAAGCTGCAGGAGCGGGTACGGGTGCAGGAGTTGCTTCTGGAGCTGCAGCAGGAGCCGATGCTGCAGCTGCAGCAGGAGCGGGTTTGGAGGCGGGAGCTGGAGCTGCAATGGAAGCGGGTTCAGTAGCGGCAGCAGCAGAGGGTGCAGGAGTTGCTTTGGCAGCTGCAGCTGGAGATGGTGGAGCCGGAGCCGAAGCCGGAGCCGATGCTGAAGCTGCAGCGGGAGCGGGTTTGGTAGCGGCAGCGGGTGCGGGAGTTGTTTTAGGAGATGCAGCTGGAGCGGAAGCTGGAGATGGAGCTGATGCCAAAGCTGAAGCAGCAGCCGGAGCCGATGGTGCAGCTGCAGCGGGAGTGGGTTTGGAAGCAGGAGACGGAGTGGAAGCCAATGCGGGAGCTGATGCCGGAGCTGCAGCGGAAGCGGGTACTGCAGTTGCATCGGGAGCTGCAGGTGGAGATGGTGGAGCCGAAGCCGAAGTAGCAGCTTCAGCAGGAGTGGGAGCGGGTTTGGAAGCGGGAGCCGGAGCTGATGCTGGAGCGGCAGCAGTAGCGGGAGCTGCTTTGGGAGCTGCAGCTGGAGATGGCGCGGCGGGAGCTGAAGTGGACGACGTAGTGGGGACGGGTTTGGAAGTAGCAGCGGCGGGTGCTGGAGTTGCTTTTGGAGCTGCAGCTGGAGTGGAAGTTGGAGCAGGAGCCGAAGCTGAAACAGGAGCTGGTGCTGAAGTTGGGGCTGCAGCTGCAACTGGAGCTGGGGATTCATCTGATGGCGCTGATTGCTTAGTTTTAGCCTTTGATGATGGTGGCTTTGCAACAGCAGCAGCAGCTGCTTCTTCCTTCACCGCCTTCTCGGCCTTGGTCGCACGTGATGGTGCTGATTGCTTAGCTGTAGCCTTTGGTGATGGTGGCTTTGCAGCAGCTGCTTCTTCCTTCACTGCCCTTTTCCCCTTGGCCGCAGCGGCCTCCTGTGCAGTCGAAGCTGGAGCGGATGGTGGACTCACTTCGGGAGCTTGCTTTGGTAGCGCCGAAGCCGGAGCTGATGCTGCAGCTGCAGCTGCAGCGGGAGCAGGTTTGGAAGCAGGAGTCGGAGCTGCAGCGGGAGCGGGTACTGGAGTTTTGGGAGCTGCAGCTGGAGACGATGGAGCTGAAGCCGAAACAGCAGCTGCAGCGGGGGCGGGAGCGGGAGCGGGTTTGGAAGCGGGAGCCGGAGCTGATGCTGGAGCTGCAGCCGGAGCGGGTTTGGTAGCGGCAGCGGGTGCGGGAGTTGCTTTGGCACCTGCAGCTGGAGTTGGTGGAGCCGGAGCCGAAGCCGGAGCTGATGCCGGAGCTGCAGCGGGAGCGGAAGTGGAGGCCGCAGCGGGAGCGGGTTTGGCAGCGGCAGCGGGTGCGGGAGTTGCTACGGGAGCTGCAGCTGGAGTGGAAGCTGGAGCAGGAGCTGGAGTTGAAGTGGGGGCTAACGCTCCAACTGGAGCTGGGGCCTCATCTGATGGCGCTGATTGCTTGGTTTTCTTCTCAGCCTTTGATGATGGTGGCTTTGCAGCAGCAGCAACTGCTTCGTCCTTGTCCGCCCTCTCGGGCTTGGCCGCTTGCGATGGTGCCGACTTCTTGGTTTCAGCCTTTGATGATGGTGGCTTGGCAGCCGCCTCTTCCTTCGCCGCCCTCTCCGCCTTGGCCGCAGCGGCCTCCTGTGCAGACCCGAACTTGAACACCTTCGTGCCATCCGCCATGTCTGGGACCACACAGATCAGACACATGACGACAAGCATGCATGCATGCACACACACGCACGCGTGCATATAACCTCGCATGACTTCAACAGGCGAAACACACAACTAGCAGGCATATGCACTGGCTCACCTGTCACGCTCACAATCTCAAGCTTTTCCTCTCCATTCCCACCCTTGCCTGCCACAGTAACAACAGCAGGCCGTCGCAGGGCCCTCAAAGGCCTTTTTGGGTGAGAATGCCTCAGAGGTGAAGGGCGCTGCACTGATGATAGTGATGATGATGAAGTTGATGTGGACGGCCGCAACCGCAACATGACGCAGGAGCTGATTGGCGACACTCGCATTGCCATGGTGATGGTTGGCAAGGTCTTGTCTGCACGTGAATGCCCTGTTGGTGAAGTGGATTGGCATGAGAGTTCAACTGAGGTTGGGCACAGCATGCATTGGAAGTTTGACGCCTTGTTGTTCACGTTCACGCAACACGTTACGTGCGTGCAGTGTATTGCGTGATAATCAAGGACTCACTGGCACAATGCACGAATGTCATGTGCCCCAGCTAACTAGGGTAGATGAAGACAGAAGACATACCGTCATTCGACAACACGCCACGCCCACAACAACGCACCAGGCCACACCAAACCAGGGCAGGTCAAGCCAGGCCACAACCATGCACATGCCTGCCCCCTCCCCCCCCCCCCCCC
>RHPI01002262.1:230757-246987 GCA_009103225.1 Chlorokybus atmophyticus
CCCCCCCCCCCCCCCCCCCCCCCCCCTTTCCCCCTTCTTCCTTCCTTCCTTCCTTTTTGTTCTCTCTCCATCAAAACACGCAACGCAAATTATTTGAAGATTAGGGCGCCACCAACCTTGTCCCTGCTGCTGCTGCGGCGGCGGCGACGGCGGCGGCGGCGGCGGCGACGCGTGGCCTGGTGCAGTCTCACGCCGCCAATGTACAGCCGCTAGCCGCCCGCAGAGAATTTGGCTCAAAGGCTGATTTGCAGCTTTTGTCCTTTGCAGCGAGTGGATCAGGTTGAGAGGAGGGAGTCTGACAGTGAATTCCGGTGGCAGCGTTTTTCCCGTCCTATGCGGGAAAAACGTGGGGCTCCTGATCAATAACATCACGGGATTTCGATCGGGATGCAGTGAGTGAGTTCTCTTGAACCCGATCCGCGCACGACTAAGTGCCCCTATGGCTTGATAGTGTAGGTATAAGCCAAATCTAACATCATGGCAAACCAGCATGGGGTAATCGTTGGATCTCAAGGTATCATCAAGCTGAAGTACACGTATAATTTGGCACGCAGTTGCGCAACGCAATATTGCAGATTATTCTTTGAGGCCAAGAGTTTTGCGTCATCCGTTATTGAGTGCGAGTATACAAATGATTAACACATAATTATCTATGAAAACCTTCAAATCATCAAACTTGTAACACTTTATATGCTTGTATAGCGTATATCAACATCTTTTTGCAAGTTGCGAGCTTTGTCAGGTATCGCAGTGGCTCATGATGCATTAGCTACCAGAACTGTTCACGTACAAAAACATAAAATATGTTGTGATAAATCAGCAAGTATGGGCGTTATCAACTTCGTTAAGTTTTATGTCAATGAATTACTTAATGTAACGTATAGGCAAGATCATTATGTATGTATATGATATACCAAGGTGTTGAGAAAGATGTGCTCTCAATGATGTGAGTCACCTTATATGACAATCTAACTAGATGCAAATGCAAGAAGGTAAAAATTTGTACAAAAAAATGTGACGTATGAAATTTTTGAATGATGGTGTCCCCCGCAACAAGAGAGTAGTACACCTTCTCAACCATATACCAAAACTACTTCTTAGCTGGTGGAATGAAGTTATAATACGCTTCCGACCTCATCATGCATGTCTGGACCCCGAGGTCATTATACGCATGAGCACAAGCTAAGCTTGGTATATTAAAGATCGTATACTATACCATACCATACCATACCATACAACATATAATCAACCTTGTTAATATGTGTAACTCGCATAGTAATTGTCAAAAAGCACATGTGTAGGCAGACAACTACATCTACAATTACACTATCAGCAAGATGGGCTTGGTGGTTCCGCATCGCACCATTTGACACTGCGAATTGTTGCAAGAGGCCAATCACCAACTTGAAAGTGCCGTTGCTATAACGACGATGCATTTCGTTGATCTTTGGGTGCATTTTTATGCAAGTAGCATACAGAATATCTCATTGATTAGCACATCATGACGTGTATGCCTTGTGCCTCACACCACTATCATTGCGCAGTTATATTATAAGCAGTGATTTCCTTGTCTACTTCTACCTGGCGCCTGTCAATTTGCTGTTTGTTCGCTGGCTGTGCACGACTGCAGGTGCCGTATGCCAAACACATGCCATAGCCGATGATGGTTCACGAAGTCGCATAATGTGTGTTGGGCAGACACTAATACGCTTGCCAATACCATGCAGCTCATCTGCACTCCAACAGCTCACCTCCTCTCCACTCACCCAGACACATGTGACATGCACACGCACAGAACCTCACAACAAACCCACCCTTCAATCACAGTCACAAGTCGAGTGTTTGCTGCACAGCATTGCCAACATACGTTGCGGGTGTAAGCTCCAGCAAGTCCTGCCTCGGTCCCTCCGGCAGCTCGTGCAAAGTAGACACAAACTCCCGCAGGCTCTCCTGCGTGACTTTTTGACCCCTCGTGAGCTCTTTCAACCTTTCATACGGCTCTGGAATCCCATACCTCCTCATCACCTAGCAGTCAGTACTATTAAAATGATGCCATAGACGTGTGTTCGTGTTTGCACTGAAGACCTCAAAAAACAATCAGTTTTACCATTTGGATCGGCTCTGCCAAGACTTCCCAAGTGTTATCCAAGTCTTCTCCTATCCTCACAGCATCAACCTGTAACCCAAGTGTCTAACCACAGGCGTCTGACAGCATAGCAGCCTGAACACTTCAACTCTATTTGTTAGGACTAGGTGATGATGTGGTGTGCTTCTTGCGTGGGCTTACCTGAAGCTTGGAAATGCCGCGCAGGGTGTTTTGATACGCTAACAAGGAGTGGCCCATCCCAACCCCAAGGTTGCGCAACACGGTGCTGTCCGTCAAGTCACGCTGCAACAACCCAGATTGTTGGATACATGGTGTACCAAGCATCAAACCATTCATCAACCTACTAAGACTGCAACATTGAGACTAACCTGCCACCTTGAGACTGGAAGTTTGCTTGCGAGGTGCGCCAACAAGGAGTTGGCCACGCCAAGGTTGCCCTCACTGTTCTCAAAGTCAATAGGATTTACTTTATGTGGCATGGTTGACGACCCAACCTGTTCATGTTGGACACCATTATCAAGCACAGGCTGCCAAGTGTTGTGAAAGAGAGCGCTGATGCCGATCTCATTGGAGCGTGTTGTAGCGTACCTCTCCCTTCACGGTCCTCTGCTTGAAGTAGCCGAGGGAGATGTAAGACCAGATGTCACGATCGAAACCCAACAAGATGTTGTTGTAGCGAGCCACCGCATCAAACAGCTCCGCGATGTAATCATGCGGCTCAATCTGACACCAAACATATGCAATAGCTCAGCCAATGCCAACACGCTCATTAACCTTATCTGTCAATGTCGTTGAGTTGCCCAGACCTGCGTTGTGAAGGGATTATGTTCAAGCGCCAAGGATGACACAAACTCCTGTGCCACGGTTCGCCAATCAACTCCGGGGTAAGCGACCTGCAGACGGACAGAGGAACTCAACATAAGCACATGCATATACGCGCATATACACGCAAGCATGCCCACACGCACAGTTGTGAACGTGCACAACTTCCATCACTGTGTATCACAGAGACAACTCACCATGTGAGCATTGTAGTTGCCAACAGCGCCTGCATTCTTGCCCAGCAGTGCCACTGATGCAACCTGTTGCCTTTGCCGCCTCAACCTGTACGCGAAGTTTGCCATCTCTTTGCCCAGCGTTGTCGGAGATGCCGGCTGCCAGACAGAAAGCTGAGAATCAGCACCACAACCATAACAGCCAACACACCCACAACCTCTGTCACAACCCTCACCTGTCCATGTGTGCGTGAAAGCATAGGTATGTGGGCGTTGTCCTTCGCAAGCTTGGCAATGGCAGCAATGACTGCATCCATGGAGGGGAGTATTTCTTTCTCAAGCGCCTTCTTCAGCATCAATGCATGCGCCAGGTTGTTGATGTCCTCAGACGTGCAACCGAAATGCACAAACTCTGATACCTGTGCAAAGATATTGTCAACGTTGAGGTGAGAGAGCACAACACCTTCGCATTGCGGATAACACACATACGGCGTGAAGTTCAGGGTGCGGTTGGAGGCGTTGTTTGATAAAGTACTCAATGGCCTTCACGTCATGATTTGTGACGCGCTCAATGTCTTTAACAGCGCGGGCGTCCTCGGGTCCAAAGCCATCAACCAGAGCCTCAAGAATGCTGTTCGCCTGCTCGCTGAATGCAGGCACCTCCGGCACTCCTGGCAATGCTGCCAGCATTTGAAGCCACTTTACCTGCAAGCACACAACAACACCATCAGAGACGAAGCACACGCATGCTCTTGCATGCTCACACACGTGTTCTCTCTCACACGCGCGCACACGCACACGTACACACTGAAGGCAAGCATCCTTACTTCCACCATCACGCGGTACTTGATGAGGGCGTACTCGCTAAAGACGCCCCGCAGGCCGGCGAGCTTGTCGGCGTACCGACCGTCCAGCGGGCCGATGGCGGTTAGGCTGCTGAGCGAGAGACTGATATCATCGTCCTGCTTCGCCTGCACGCATGCACACAAAGTTTGTTGTGTGTCAAGCATCAACCTGCCGTCATAATACGGAAAGCAATGTGCAGCTAGTATTATAAGCATAGGCATGAGGGGATGCTTGCCCTCATGCTGTAATGATACTTACACAAGTAAACTTTGTGCAAGGCGCCACGACACTAACTGCACACAGTAGCGAGGGCAGTAGAGTAAATCAGCATGCAACTCAGCATTCCAACCACTTTACAAACACTGCTTACTCACCCCATGCAAAACAAAAGAGTAGACGCACATGCAAACTACGGCGTTTCAGCTGATTGTACTGCAAGATGAATGTGAGTGCAAAGCAACCTGCGGTGGAGAACATAGGTGAATGATGAGTGGCTGCCTTATCTAGACGTACAGTGGGGACAATTTCACAGGACTACTGAATTACAACTAGATTACTTAAACTGCAAATGAAAGTTATTATGATGTAAAGATATGCTTGAGGGTTTCAGCATGCATGCCAACAATGCACAGTGCGACCACAAACAGCATCCACTGCTTGTTGTAAGGTGTAACCACCTTTGCTGCATTGCCAGCAAGTGCAGTACTGCCTGCAGGCTCTTCCAGCATGACGGCCTGTGCAGCGCCAGCGCCGTCACCGCCTGTGGAGGTGGAGGCGGAGGAGCAAGCCCACCTCCTGGCCAACCTCGCCGGCAATGCCGCCCTGCTGCTCAAGAACTGCTCCAGTCGCCGCAGGTGACTATTCCCCCCTTTACTGACCCTTCTGCACGTTTTATGGCTCACTTCCTGCCTGCCGCTCACCAACCCCGCGGCCAACGCGGACGCGGTGGTCGCCGCCATCCCCACCGCCGCCGCCGCCGCCGCAGCTCAGTCAATGCAAACCGCAGCAACACAAAACCCCTAACCGTGACTGAGCTCGTAACCAGCACTACCTTTGATATCTGGACTTCTCGACATCTCAACCATAACGGATATATCAGTGACTAAATCTTCCAGTTACGCCGGTTTTCCCTCGGCGGCGGCGGTTGTCAGCAGTTACGACCGTATCCGCAACGCGCCACGCGCGTGCGTTTATGCCCGGTTTACGTTGACTATGGCAGCCTACTGGCTGCGCAGCTACCCCCCTAGGGCTTCAAGCACATGCAACATCATTAGCACTGCCAATGTTAATGCCATTAACTTAATGGCATCCGCCTAGCAGTCAGTTATGACAACATGTTAGTAGACTTAGGGTTTGAGGCGAGGTGGGTCGGACGCCAACACAGTTGGAAATCAAGAAATCAAAATAAGCAAAAGGCTTGTCATAGTCCAGGGCGTTGTCGGCAGGGGCGTTGAGGGCGGCGTGGGCGGCGTGGGCGTTATCCGCCTGGCTGTGAGCTCGGGGCTTCTCCCTTGCACCGATATTGTTCAAATCTTTGCTCGTCTTCTGCGGCTTTCCATTTACCAGCAGTTGGATCAGCTCAATTGGCCTTGTGCTCTCCTCCTTGTGCTTGTGGCTGTCCTCGGCCTTGTGCTTGTGCGTGTCCTTGTCGTTGCACTTCCCCTCGTAACAGTCGTCTGCGTAGATAGCTCGAGCTTAGCTTAGCTTTGACCTAGCTCAGTTCTCCACCGCCGCCATGCCGGAGGAGGGAGCTGTGGCGTCCGGGGCGGCGGGGGAGTCGCCGTCGTCGCCGTCGTCGTCGTCGTCAATGCCTTCGTCGGCGGTGTCGGCGGGAGGCGTCGTCGAAGGGGCCGGCAGGCCCAAGAAAGAGATGCTGGTGTTTTCGCAGGCGTCATCCAGCGGGGAGAAAGGCGACACTTTGATGCAGCTCAAACCGCCTGGTACTTGCAAATGTTGACAGCTGACTTACTGAGGTTACCACTATTCTTACTACCACTATTCAACTTAACATTCTATGCTCCCATTCCGATTCTTGCAAACACATCCAGTCATTCTAGATCTGTTTTACCAGTATTGTGTTTGGTATTCGTTTGTTGAATCGTCATTGTGTATTTGAGTCAGGCAATGGCGCAATTGTGTACTACACAGCTGACAGCTGTGTGGTGGCACAACTGTGCCATTGCCTGTGAAGTACCACTTGATGGCTACACCTGGTGTGCCAATGCTGTTGACATCATGACTGCAGTGCAGTGCAATGCAATGTGCTTACGAACGTGTAGTGTACTTAGCTTGCACTTGTCTACTTGACATGTTGCAACAATGCAATCGCTTGTCATGACTACTTAGAAGCATCCCAAGGGAGCATGTGCAGCTGCACAGCCATATTCGTAAGGTTGCAACACATGCCGCACGCGCACTCACGCCGGCACACACATACACGTGCACGAAAGGGCAGGTGCAATGTTGCATCAATGTTGCACCATTCCGGTGTGTGCACATATGCGTACGTGCTAGTGGGGGGCTCGTATGTGTGATGCGAGCGCGTGCATTACTTTGTAGATGTGCGGGTGGAGTGATGGACTTCTCTCTTCTCTGTAGGCATGCTGCGCATACAGGCGCACGAGGGCCCTGCCGGCTCGAGCGGCCTCACTCGCCAGCGCACACTCACTTTCGTTGAGGGGCCGGATTCCCCCGACCCCCGCGCACGCCAGGTACAACGCTGACATGTGTGATGCATATGTAGTTGTACTCACTAACTGGCCCAGTGTCACTAACAATAACAACCACAACAGGCGTTGAATGATCTGCTGAGGCGTTCACCGCTGGGCCTCTGCATCATTGACATGCTGTCGTCCGAGCAGCAGATCATATTTGTCAACCAGGTGTTTGTCGACTGGTCAGGCTACTCCGAAGAAGCTGTCTTCGGACAAACACTGTAAGATTTGTCATACACTTCTGGTTGACTGCGCTTCAGCTACCAGTCCATTGCTCCAACCTCCGCTAGATCATTCTTGCACTCATTCCCTCACTGTTTGTTTTGTGCTTTCATTTAGAATTTGGTTTGTTCACTTGTTTTTGTAGACCCAGTCACGCATGTATTCATTAGTGACTGCAAGCAGCCATCAATCATACAGTTGGTCCTCCATTTATTGCTTGCATAACTCATTTATGTGTTCTTGGTCTTTTGCTTGACATTGGCATATTGTACCCTGTTGCTCAACACAACACCCTCAGGGACTTTTTGTTGGGGGAGGGGACGGATGCAGTGGTGGCAAGGAATGTGCACGAGGCAATAGCATCAGGGGAGGAGTTTCGCGGGATGGTGAGGACGAGGCGGCGTGCAGGTGTCATAAACAATAACAATGGCACCACGGAGCTGTACAACACGATGCTCTTGAGCCCCGTGTGGGGCCGCAGCGGCAAAGTCAGCCACTACGCCGTCATCCAGGACTTCAGCCTGCTCCCGCCCGTCACTACACCCGGAGAACCCAGGTACGTTGGGACTGCATGTCACTCACAACGCGTAACAACATACCTGGTATGTGTCAATGTTGTTACTATGAGGGACATTTTGTTCACTCTGCTATGGTTGGTCAATGGTTTACCGCTCAATACGCATACACTGCTACGACACTAGCAGTCAGTCAATTGACTGCTCCAACTTCAGCATGGTAGCACTGTGTACAATATCTTGGTTGTACTGTGTGTTGCTGGCATACCTCACTTTCCATACTATGTTGGGCACTCTTTTTGGCCATGCCGCTATCCCAGTGTTTCCTGCTCCTAAGCCGTCAACCGCTGTGTGATCATGTCTGGTCTCCCAGCATGCAATGCTCAGTCTGTTGCAGCTGTTGGTGCACGAAACCAAGTGTCGTGTCACAGTTTTGTGAGGCAGCCTTCGGCAAGACGAGAGTCCCGCAGCACCATAAACACCCTCCTGAAGTGGATGCCGTTCCGCCGGCGCAAGTACGCCGTCGAGCCGTCCAACCTTGGCAGGTCCTCCCTTGGGCTGGACTCCTTGCGAGGCGACGCGCCCTCCAATGACGCAGGTAAGGTGGTAAATATTACATTACATTACCACCACACGTGGAAATCACAGCGGGGTATCCTTGGTATTGTTGTGTCTGATGAGTGTCTGTGTGCCTTGTAGGGCAATCTGCTTTGGAGGTGCAGCGCAGCGCGCAGTCACTGACTACCAGCACAGCAAGCAGGCGGGCCAGGTACTGTAAGGGGGTTGTCATCAGCAACGTGGTTGCGACTTTCAGGTTGCAAGGGTGCATTGGGTCCTGTTGTTGTGTTGCTGTGTTAATGCAAGTTGTTTCTGCAGGCGAGTGGGAGGCGTGTGCAATGTTGCACCTGATCACGACGTGTGGAGCGAGCTTGTGATATCGTCGCTTGGCCCAAAGTCAATTCCTTATTTAATTCACCTCGCCAACCAGGACGAGGGCCCAACGACCACGAATCACGCCGTGCCGATGCCAAACTCGCCTCGGCGTCAATCTGTTTGCTAAGAACAAGTATGGTGTACCCGGTGTTGTCTACTTGTAAGATAGGCTGCTCTACTTTGTAGTATTGAGCACGGTAGGTAAGTGTAGTGCGGATGCCATCTGCATTATAGGTGCAGTGTCCTTGCTACTGCATGGGCGTGCAGTGCTGTTGTATGCGCCATGGACGATACACTACTGCATGCAGTTGGGCCTTTGGACAATTTGTGCATGGACAAACTATGTGTTTGGGTATTGTGGTGGTGTTATGTTTGCAGTCACGAAGCTTGCAGTTATGTGCAGCTAGCAGCAGTATGAGTACCTTATTTACCCGTATAGAAATTCTTTGTGCACCAGAGTCCCCGGCAAAAACGGGTTGAGTTTAGGTAAATACCTACAAACTACCACAATTGTCACGTGGGGCCATCTGCCCAACAGTCACACTCAATAGGAGCATGTCACGCTGATGATAGTGTCACTACGTTGAGCACAAGCCCCAAGGGAGGGAGCACCAAGCTGTTGGTCTTGCGCCCCTTAGCGTCTGACCTCAGCCCCCTAGCTGTAATAATAACAGCGCCACCAAGGGTGGGGCACGTGCCTACTGCAGAACTAACGACGACTTTGCACATTGAAGTGATGCACGACAGCCACAGCGACATAGTTAGCCCGGTGGTCGTGCATATGGCATTCAGGTGCGTGGGATGTGTTGCATAAATTGCATGGCATTGAAATGCATGCTTATAACAGCCTCATGCTTACCCTGTATAATAGCCCCATGACATCCACATCCATTACTTAGATTAAGTGCAAGTGTTGCAGCTGCTGGCAACATATGCAAGATGTTGGAAAGAGATATGTCGGTCATGTACAATGTACCAAGGGACATTATTCGTACCCTTGTCTTGCAAAACCTGTTTGCTGTCATTTGCTTGAGATCGCGTGGGGTTATGGACCTGCCGGCCCAGAGACTACCATAGTAAGCTGCAGCCCAGCCTGTGGCTTCTCAACCAAAAACTGAATTCCTACAGCATGAGTTACACAAAACGATATTTTGCAAACAAAAGATATCGCAAGCAAGCGTGGTGTAAACAGTCAGCTACGTGGCATATACAACAGCATGAGCCTACTCATAGGCAAACACTTCAAGAGGCGTGGCGTCAACATATTCATAGAACTCGGTAATCTGACTGCCGTTAAACTTGGCAACGCTGCCGCGCACAAGTGGTGTCAGGACATTCCGCACACATGCAACGCAAGACCAAGAAGTAGTTGCGGTGTGCGCATCTGTGCAGTCGTTGTCAACGTACCTCACAATGGGCAGCACCAGCTGTTGGCCATCAGTTCTGGTGTACGTTGCCTGCAGCTCCCCAATGACAGTGCCGTCAAACTCCCAGACTTGCAGCAAATTGGTGCGTACACTTGACACACCCTTCACAAGCCTTGAGGCATTGCCGGCAATCAGAGCATTGAGGCCAACGCCAGGAGCAGCATTACCCGACCGCGACTTGACATTATCAGAAAACGCCGAAGACATTTGGAATAGATTCCCAGAATCCAACACATTGAGGGCCTCTTGGAACACGTTCACCTGATTGCACACGTGCGTTCATGTATATGAGTTGCTTGCCTGCCACGCATGCATGAGCTGTGGTTGGTTTATGGTCTTGATGCTGCAACCATGCAAGTCACCTTACCTGGTTGGCTGCGCGCTGTCCTCTGCCTGAAGACGGTGTTCGGTGCGTGAGATCCCTCCTGAACAGGTCGAGTCCTGGGATGATGTCGGCATACACCTTGTAAGATTTGAACTTGTCCCCGGCTGTGCGGAAGATGTCCACTGAAGGGATAACGGCAGTGGATCCATCAGGGCGAGAGTACACGCCATCAATGATGGTGATAATGGTGTCACCCTGTCACATAAGGCCAGTCACTAACTGCACAGTACACCTCTGCAGCCTTTATGATATCTGCAAACCAATGAGGACATTGACCAAGTAAATACCTGAGTGAACACTTCGACAAAGTCATGCCACAGGCGAGAGTTGCCTACAAGCGTGTAGAAGTCGAGTCCAAACCGTCGGATGCTGTCTTTGCCGGTAACAGTCATGTTGTTTCCAAACGTCAAGTCGGCATCCTCTGTGAAGAAGTTGGCAAAGTCATCGGCTGAAGTGGCTGCGTTGAGCATGCGCTCCACGTTGCTCGGCACAGCCACGTTGCTGGTCCTTGTTGGAGTCGCTGTGGCTGAAGCTTGACCACTAGTACATGACACAAACACACTTCATATGGTGAAGATGCACCCTACGTTGGTACTCACACTCATCACCACGCAATCTCACCTCGTGCCGTATGTAGTTGTGCCGTTGCCGCCGCTTGGGGCAGTTGTGGTTGTGGTTGTACCGTTGGTGCTGGCGTTGTCTCCGAAGTAGTTGTCAAAGAACGGCTTGTAGACATCTCTCAGGAAGTACAAGTGCTCGTACTTCTTGTAGCACGCGCCCTTGTCTCCGCAGCGCAACCACACAACATCGCCAAAAGCGGTCATCTCTGCAGAAGCATGAGTATGGTTGCTGTATGGTTGCTGGTTGTACTTTAGGAAGCACCTGTGCGGCTTACGAAAAAGCTTACCATGTGTGCACACGTCAAAACAGACCCAATCAAATGACACGTCCTCTTCTGAGAAGGTGACTCGTGGCCACGTCATGCGCACCCTTGCGTTGCTCAGCATTGCCCACCAGGAGGACTCGTATGCATTGCCCTGATAAACACATCTGTCACTACAGCATCCACATCCTCCTCACACACGGTCCGCATCATATCATGCGTTCAGACATGCAGGCACTCTATGAAAAGCACATGCATACTGCACAACCACTGGAGCTACACTGCATTGACCATTGACGATTCAGTGCAATATAGCCCATAACTTTTGTCCAGACCAGTGAATCAAAGGCACTCAGCACAGTGATTGTGCACGACTGTCAATCCCTACCTGTGTTCTCCCTTCCCATGCACCGCTCAAACCAGTTGGCACAGCATCAATGCCATGCTGCGAGTCATACAATGAGTCCTTGGTAAAGTATAGCAGCTCGTCCCTGTACTCGTTGAACAGCACCTGCAATGTTGTGTCCCCTTCAGATTTTGAAGCAATAAGAGAGTGCTGAGAGCACAAACGAACAGCAGTAGCTCACCGTAAGACCACTGTACTCCTCACGTACACCATCGATGGTGAACACTTTGTTGGCTTTGTCCCCATCGCGAAGCGCCTGTCAACAGATGTGCATGTGCGCTTGTATGGTGGTAGGCACACGTGGTGAACACACACACAACACTTGTACCTGACAATGTGTCAACCACCAGCGCTTGTTCTCAATCTCAACCAAGTCTTTGGTGCCATACCTAAAAGTGGTGACAACAATGCCATCATAGTGTCCCGCGCCTTTCAAGCAAGCCATAGACATGCACCCTTGCTTCCAGCATAATGCACGCATGAACACACACACATGGACGTACATTTGCCGAATTTCAAACAGCGTGCGATCGCGCAGCGTCTTCCTGTAGATGCGAATGCCCTCAACGCGCAACGCGTCCTCAATGACCAGCGGGGGCGCACGGCTAGAAGCCAGTGTACTGAAGTCCACGTAAAAATCCCGGGAAGAAAGTGCAGGTGGGATGATTACATTGGTGTTTGCAAAGATCTGTCAGTGCAAAGCGGTGCGCAATCAACACGTGTTGGGCAAGAAACATCAGCAATGCAAAGTCAAACCGACCTTCCTCGCATCAACATGCACATGCATGCTGGCCTCCGCATGTCGCCATGCTCAAGACCTGTTGAAAACACGACATGGATGTCGTGCAAGTTACCTGGCCGAGGTTCATCTTCAATGCTGAATAGTAGTTTTGGGGGAACCGCTCCTGCCTTTGGAGGTATTCAAGGGCTTCATTCACCTCGTTTTCAGAATATGTACTAGGTCCAACAGCTGGAGAAGGCATGCACAGCGCAACTAGGTTGAGACAAGTGCTATATACACATCCTTGCATACTTGTATGATGCCGTTGTGCGAGCATACCAGCTGCAACCGGTGTCTGTTGGATGTAGCTGAGAGCCTTGGCAACATCACTGTCCTTGTCCGTGTCATCGCAGCGCCAATCCACAGCATGCGAGGAAGAGGTGGCTGCTGAAGCGATGGCGCCTGCACCTCCAGCTTTCAAGATAGACAGCGCCTTTTGCAAATCCTACACAAGAGCAATGCAGCAACACGCACATTACCACATGGATGAAACCTAGCAGCACATGGCAAGCATCAACATTGCAATTACGCATACCACATGCTTATGACATGAGCAGCACAATGCGCAGTGCTTGCTTGCATCTTGTTGTGCTGTATACGAACTCACTAGAAGCAACAATGACGTGTTGACTGTTAGACAGGCAAGCAAGAATGCTTGCTTGCATTGAGCATGGCAGAAGCAGCGATGGGAAGCTGAATGCAGACGTACAAGCGTTGGTTGCATGCTGTTAGCATCGCAGATCCTGGGCAAAATGTGTGACAGCTATGCAATGCTCCACCCGCTTACATCTTGTGTAGAGGAAGGGCCAGGGGCAGCGGTGTCCTGGGTGAGGTACTGAAGTGCCTTGGCGACGTCGGCGTCGACAGCGGAGGTGGAAGGAGCAGAGGCATGGGAAGATGGAGAGGCTGTGCTTATGCCCCCGTTGCTGCGGCTCTGATCAAGCAGGCTAAGGGCCCTGGCGACGTCGGCGCTGAGGTCGTTGAGGGCGGCAAGCACGACACCACCACGGCCACGCCTGGCAGGCGCAGGTACACGCCGGTAAAGTGAAGTCCCATAAAAGCTCGTCCTCTTTGATGACGACGACACGGAGGAGGACGACACCCCCACCGCCGCCGCACACTGCACAGGCTGCATTGCTGCTAGCTCAGCTTAGGGGCTTCCAACAGAGCATCCACCGTCTTGGCTTGAGAACACGAGCTAATGCCCAATTCAGCTACTGCTGGGCGATGCTGATGCCTGTGCGTGTCGTCCTTGGCCACCGCCGCCGCCTCCGTCTAGCCCGCCTTGCGCATGTCGCTGAGCTGCTGCACAGGTCTCATGAATCCGAGACAGAAGCGCTGCAGTAGTCCTAATTCGGGCCCTGGTTTTGCTGTGGAAGACGGCTAAAACGAGTGCCTTCATGAAAAGGGCCGGTCCATACTTACAGAGGTGGTTACGCAGCAAGGCTACGTGACCATCGCAGGAAGGAATCTACAATACAAGAAAGCGGAAGTTGCTAATATTAGTTATATTATTGCATTTTACCATGCTCGTCATCCATTGGCCGCCCTAGCTCAGTCGGTAGAGCGCACGGCTCTTAACCGTGTGGTCGTGGGTTCGAGCCCCACGGGCGGCGCATTCGTGCGCCCCCTTCTAGGCCGACAGATCTTTTTATGCTTTCACCTGCTCGCTTTGTTGTTGTCAACAGGTATCAAAGCCATTGAAGCCACCCTCTCGCTGGCACCGCTGCTCGGAATTGACCATGCGCGAAGGCAATGTGCCACGGGGTTGCGCAGACAGGAACACAAGCCCAAACAGCGAAGATCAAGCAATCTCTCACACTCCAAGACTTCAGCAAATGCTCGTTGCTTAGACTAACGCACAGTTTATTAGCTAGGCATGCGACATCGTTGATTCACTTGTATCACATATCAAATTAAATGCTCTCACAATTTTTAGATGTGCATTGAGCAGGCATCAATAACACCGACATACAATTGTCAAGGTCTACATGACATGAAATTGCAAATGCAAGGGCATGCGTGTGTGTAGAGTATATGCAATGCTGTGATTGTGACAAACACATGCACAAGCAATTACGGCATGCAACTTGTTGTATAACCATTGGGTTATATATAAGATATATAGCTACCATTACTGTTGCCCATACCCCATTAGTCAACATAACTTGCATAAAAGCTGCTTGAAAAGAAAGCTCAAGCCGTAAGCGGGTCAGATGCAGGCGCACACACACGTAGTATGAATCACAATGGTGGATGAGGCGTTACAGTTTTAAGAATTACACGCACATAGCCTCACCACGCATTGCCCATGACAGGCGCGCTCAGCTAACATGTGACCCACCTAGTGCGTTCACTTTCCCTCATGGCTGCAAGCTATGCAACAACAAAGACAATAGCAATTAGCTAGAAATGGAGGCAAGGCATAGCTTTTGATTAATTAAACAACCAAGCTTAGGCTAAGATTCGACTTAGACTAAGCTCGACCCTCAACTTGAAGCAGCATGCAGGGGCAAGTGGGCAGGGTAATAAACTCACAACCTGCAGGAGGCTAGCAGAGGGAGAGGTTCCTCGAGCAGACATTTTAATTACGCAGTGCGTAGATACATATACACAAGGCGCGCCACAATCGGCTAGCGTTCACGCTCAAGTCGTGGCAGCATCAAACAGCAGATTGACTCCCCCTCCTCTCCCTCCATCCCTCTCCGCCACCTTCTTGTGTACAAGAATTGACGTATGGTATATGCATCCTCATTACTCGTAAGCTTAAATGCTAGGTAATGTTCAGCGTGTGCATGAGAGTGCTTATGTGACCAAGCAAGCATGCTTCTAGCAACATGCACACCACACACCAGGCCGGCATGTTTTTTTTTCTATGTAGCTACTACACCACCTAAACTACTGCCTCCCCGTTGGACATGCATGCATGCATGCATGCATGTGCCAATGCTGATGGCTGCCTACCCACAAGACTTGATGTTGCTTCTCGTCGACAATCATGGCAACAGCAATAGCAGGCAGATGATATGCCAGAATGATCACATGCATGATGTGATTATAACGCCACTTACATTTGCAATCAGGATCCTGCGCAAGTTACATTGCGCTGATATTATATGATGCTGATGTGCACAAGTGTATGTGTTACATGTAACACATGTACTTGCAACGCATTATTGCTGCGGATATAACATTCGCCTCCGCTAATGTATTATGGTAGTTGCAAGAAAGATTGTAGCAAACACAATGCGCAACAAAGACCGCAATATATGAAAGCATTAAACAGGTGCAACGCACAGAACTTGCAGGCGGCATGTGCAACTCGTAAAGGAACGAAATATGCGCGTTGATATATAGCATTTGACACATCCGTATGTGATGGTCGAGCCAATGCCCGTTACATCCATCGTTTCGATCTGTTTACCGCTGCAAACTACAGTACATGTAGAGTCATGTGTTTATGTGATGTTAACAACCATAGTAGTTTTATATCATTATGCAGTATGTCAAACGTCTACATTGGTGGGTCACGAAGATTTGCGCGCACTTACATGCACTTACATCAATGTATGTTATTACATGCCATTGCACTCTTATACGTAAAGTTTATTATCATTACATGTACTACAGAGGTATATATTTATTCTTCACAATAACGCTGGAACATTTTAACATGCCATTTGTTGCTTCCATAATCGTGTACACCGACAATCTTGCTTATTCGACGTCAAGGCAAGCAGCAATAGCGAGCATGGCTAAGTTGCCCCTGGTTGCGCACACAACCATGCGAGTTACTTTGGAACGTCGTCGGCCAACAAACCTCAATCACTTGGACGATAACACTCTATGCACTCATGCTGAGTCTTCACATGGAACACCCATTGCATGACTTGAGAAAATTCTTACGCAATGTACAGCATAATACCATTTTGCAATTGACATCACCCGCTATATTGCATATCTTGCCTGATGTGGCGGCAATACAACTACACATGACCGTGTGGACCCCACCCCCC
>RHPI01002262.1:247105-348079 GCA_009103225.1 Chlorokybus atmophyticus
CCGCACTTAAAAAAAAGAGAATATGGCACCGCAGGACGCGCAGACAAACAGCAGATGCTGCATACCCGGGTAGGGATTGCTGCTTGATCTGAATATAGTGGCTGCGATTTCTTATATGCCATGAATCCATTATTGAGGACAACTACAGCTGACAGCTGAGTTTCACGTGTTGATGGCACGCAGAACTGCTTATGTGTGCGCCTCCCAGCAACACGAAACATGTGGCACTATAAGCCCGGCAGCTCTGCAGGTACGCAATGGCCTTACCTACAGTTCTTGTAAAGTGCTAACTATTGGCACCCATGGTGTTACGGCGGGGTTGGTATCCCTGTTCCAGTAGGCCTCCCGGTTGCTACCCATGTAAAGTATGACACCAGAATTCCTACCAAGGCACCGCCTGCCACCTGTTTGTTACCGAACCCTGAGAGTTGCAATACAGATGATGCGCGCACATTTGCATATCAATGTGCGTGCACATGCCTACACTGTACCATATGTACATGCATGAGCAACCATAGACAGTGCGCAGATTATGACTGTCCGTACCCATAGCTGGATTGCAGTTGAACCAACATTGAGACACATAGGCAAGCAATTGCGGCATACCTCTGCTCCTGTGTGCCCAAGGTGTTCTCGCAGCGGTCTCGTATCGCTCACAGGATGCTCAGCAGGCAGCTCATAGATGATTTGATTTAGCACCTGCAACACAGTTACTAAGCAACGAGGACATTGTTTGACACCACCTGGTGTGAACAATCTTTGTTCCGGTCCATAGCACAGTGGAAGCTCGAATAAGCTGAATTGCAATAGGAAGTGAACAACAACATTGTGCACGGACCTCAGCTTGTCGCCCAGCAGCTAGCCGAACCCCGGCAGCATCGTACATGACAACGGCGGCAATGACGCAGCATAGCGCAAACAACTCATCGTCCATACCATTGCGCCAGCCAACAGCACCTGTACAATACATGCCAGGTCAGCATTTTGCATGACCTGCCAATTGCTGAAAATCAAATAGATCAACCAACAAACTAACACAACCACACTCGAGCAGTGTCCTACGCCAGGCATGCTACAAGAGTAATGACAGAAAAAAAGGGGTTACATCAGTGTAGAGAAAATCCGAACCGAGTGCATACCAGTTATTCCTACAACTAGCGCGGAATGCGACGACGGCATTCCCCCCGAGTCAATTGTGCGGCGCAAATCCCACCTGCGCTCTTTCAACCTGTGTATGCACAGCAGCAGGGTTAGCGCAGCTCTTGACCCAGAGAACAGATATGTAAAGCGATGGTGACCAAATGCATGCATGACAGCAATGCTACTGAACACAGCAGAATGTGACTTCATGTCCATTGCGCATGCAATCTCATAGCTTAGCATAGATTGTATGCTTGTAAAACAATGGTAAGAGTGCAGATATGTGGCTGCACAGCAAAGTCACTGGCTACTGTGGAAATTGGTATCTTTGTGCAGAATAATGTGCCACGTGGTTTGGTGAATCTCTAACAATCATCCTAAGACTATCTGGTTCTGCACAAAAACCCGCATTGCAAAGATGCATTGACCTATCATCGATCTATCATTAAGTCATATCACGCCCCGAAGTCTGTCGTGGTACATTGGGAGCAACATGTGCATCTACTGTAAACAAATAGGTACAACACTGATGACGGCGGAAGTAACGTTCAGCATCTGATACAATTTGTCGTCTTACCATGTGAAGAACACTTTGAGGAATTGGGCGAGCGCAAAGGATAGAAAGGCGGCGAGCAGGGGCCCGTTATGGATGAACGCCGCAAGAGAGCGATGGCCTCCGGACCAGGTCTCAGCGGTCACGGCGGTGCCGGCAGCGGCTGTCCCCGCCGCCGCCGCCACCGCCGCAGCGGCAGCGTGCACGCCCATAGCCAAAGCAAGGAGCCCAGTCAGGCCGATCAACCACCGAGCGTTCAGCCCAATGGCGCTCGCAAGATGCCCAGGGCAAATCGCCTGCTCTACCTATTCCTCTCGTCGTGCTTGTACCGTACCTCAACGCCGGCTACCTCGACCGTCACCTCGGCCGCCGCCACCACCACCACCGCCGCGCTGGCAGAGCTATTTTTGCCGTCGCAGTTGTGCGTTAAGCCGCTTAATGCCTGCCCGAAAACGAAAAGCGAGTCGAGCGATGCCCGGCCGCGGCTGACATTACTTCTGACGCAGTGCGCATACCTGCACTGAAACACAGCTGAATGCAACGCTGCGTGCGCTGCCAGCTGGCGAGGTCGGGGCGGCGGAGGCGGCAGCGGCGGTGGCGAAGCAAAGAGCTATGAGAAAGTAGGTAACTAAATCTGGTTGCTTGTCGTGTCTTGCACGGCTGATGGTGCGTTGACAAGAAGGCAAATGTACACACGGGCTAGTAGGTCCGCACTGCCAGATGAGTTTTGCTGCTGCACCAGACAGGTTAACGTGACTCAGCAAGTGCATGCCAGTGCATGCCAGCATCAGGTGGTAGGCTAACAGAAGCATGAGCTATCATATATGGAACACATCACGGATGATGCGATTTACAAAAGCCCCTCAGGATTCGTAGCGTGATCGTTGGGTGTATTTTCCTTGGCGAGTCTGTGCTGAGCTGCGTTGCATAAGGTATAAGTTGTAGGGCGAAGAAGCAATTTAAATGCACAACAAGCAGCACCACAATTAGCAAACTCGTAAAGGCATGCAAGAGCAACACTTCAATTATCACAGGGATTCACAACTATGTGCACTACATGCCTTATGCGTTCTAGGCGGGGCGTGGTAGCGGGATACAGCAAGCGAGAAGCAATCAACCAACCAATCTGAGCACATGCATAGGCGCAAAGTAAGAACCTTGGAGAGCAGCGCATGAGTTTCAACAATAGTGTGAGGGTGCAGGGTGGGAAGGCAGTTGTACTGTGCGTGGCTATGCATGACATGTGCTTTTGTGCATTTTGTTTGTGGCACCTTTGCACTACCATGATGTTACATTGATCTTTAACCATAAGGCTACGGCAGCAAAAATCGCTGCCATAGGGGGAGCCACATGCCTCATATATGTCCCATAGCTATATATGTAATACATAAGCACATGCCAAACTGAATACGAACATTTAATAACACCTGAGGATTGCAATATATCATTACCATTAAATGAAAAGCGTTCCCCATTAGGTGCAGACCACCATTAGGTATCTCAAGACAAGATATTGGGCCGCTGTGCGTTCTGCAACAAGAATTACTTACTTGATATTACCAGTTTACTTCATCATGATTGTTTTATTACGTTTGAAGTTTGTTGCGTGATAAATTGTTCGGTAGCTGCTTAATTGATATAAATGATGGATTCCTTGACATCATGTGGCGTGATGCAATCTTGGTGTTCATGCGGTGCTACTGCAACGTTTGCATACCAGCTCTGCCATTTTAAGTGAATTAAATCATGGTATTACGATGTCATGCAGTGTGCAATAACAGTTCTCTTAGCTGGTGTTGTCGAAGGGTGATACACTCTGTGTGGCGGTGATGCTGACTTACATGCATTATATGATAATGTATTATTATGGCGTCGTCCCACTTTATCAATCACATGATGATGGTTGGATTGCTTTGATGCATACTTCATAGCGTTGCACAGATTAATGATGATAAATAGTTCTTGCAATCATTGATTTATACAACTACAACCGACGCAAGCAATAACAATAGTTGAGATGATATATAATGAATATGTAACAAACATGCGGGCTCATTTCTGTCAACCATGCACGGTCATTCACATGTTAACGGTAGTCTTTTATACCTTATCATATGTCTCAATAAAATTTTACGGCTTTTCAAAGTGATGAAACTCTCTTTTGAATAATTTATTATCACATCGTGTCTTTATAGCGTAACTGACCTTGTTAGGTACCTGCCTCAGATAACAAGGAGAGAATGGGTAATTAGGGGTGCGGCTGATTGGGCGAGAGGCGGGCATCCGTCATCAGTGACTCACCACACAAGAATGTCAGCACAATTCGTTAGTGCAGGGTGAGGCCTGCCACACGCCATCTCACCGCCACAACAGGCATAAAAGCAGCGACGGATGAGACGTAGCGCGACAATGCAGCACATCGTATGGCGTCACTTGATGGAATATCGTTTGATGTGCTAGCATACCGGATCATATGGCGCGATATGCTCAACACCATATGGATGGATATCACACATATGGTATTATGCGTGCAATGTGACCTGAACTCTGTTAACTCATTAACATCAATGATCACGCCATCTCACCGCCACAACCAACATCAAAGCAGCGACGGATGGGACGTAGCGCAACATTACAGCACAGCATAAGGAGTTACTTACTAAAATATCATTTCATGTGCTAGCATACGGGATCATATAGCGCGAGATGCTCAACAGCATATGGATGGATATCACACATATGGTATCATGCGTGCAATGTGACCTGAACTCTATTAACTCAGCGACATAAATTAACCGGTTCCGTAATATTAACTGAGTTTATGTCACATTATGAGCTGAACTCTTTCACCAAAGAACTCACGACATGTCATGCGACATCGCACCATACCAAGCCGTATCATACCATATGGTGTCACGGCGATCGATATGCCGGCATATGATGTCATATGGCGTGATATGGCTGAATGTCCCGCGACGTCGTTGGACATCGTGAGTTCCCTGTGCGTCATGTTAACAGAGTTCAGGTCACACTGTGGGTCTGTGCGTGATGTGTCCTGCATATGATGGGAAATCATACGCGCCCGGGGCAATATGGTTGACGACTACCATGGCCCGAAAATTAAGTCGCATGCAAGCTCTTCAACGGCAGCGACGCTAAGATTGTCGAGCATAGCCGCCGCGTTGTTCCGTTGGTGCATTGCGTCGCTTACTTGTTCAGGTTGCATGGCGGGTTCTGGGCGTGTTGCCACCTTCGAAAACTACTTCGTCCGCTGCATCTACCGCTACAACCTCACAAGCATACACAAAGGCTGGATCGCCAGGGTGGGAGTGCAAAACTTCAGGTCTCACCTTACTAGCGGTATCCACAAGGACGCCTTCAATGCAATAACACGCCAGCAGCAAGACGACTTGCTGAAGTACTGGTTGGACCTAATGAGTTCGCATGCATGGTATGTATTGTTGTGCACGGGTCAAATATCAAACTGCTCCACAGCCTAAGAGCATAACAATGTGCAATGTCACTGTCAACTTACTTTCAATGCATGTTGCTGTCTGCATGATTGCACAGTGGACGGAATTATGCGGGATTTTAATCATGTTTATGTACTTGTTGGCACTTAGGGTCGGGCTGCAGTGGTACGACACAACTTCAATCCTACTGTCGGTGCCTTCATGCCAGTTGCTCGAACGTGGCCTTTGCAGCAAACAACCCCCTGCCACCGTCGCTGCATGATGTTCTGCACCCTGTTGAAATCTTATACGATCCTAACCTCATCGAAGACACCAACGCCAGTGCCTTGACGGTGCCAACAGGTACGTGACTGCTTCGTGGTGACATTAATAGTTTCATTCGGTGCATGTATCCAAACAGGTTCTTGTGTGACTCCGTCTAAGCGCCATAGGAACTTGTCTATGGCGCCTGATACTCCCACCACGTCTCATGTCACTGATGCTAAAACAGGTGATCAATGTCATCGTCGCACAGCTTCCAACCTGATTATGTGAACTATATAGACGCAGGGGAAGCAATGCCCCATTTGCCAACTAACCAACTTATACCTGAGCTTATGCATGCTGCTATCGACACTTTTAATGCCAACCTGCTTCGTGAAGTACAAAACAACGCTCGTCTACAAACGAAAGTAAGGCAAATTGTGCCATTGTCTTGTCGCACCACTGGTGGCATTGTTTGCAAATTTCAAACGGGTTGACGAGAACACAGCCCTTCGCAAGCGCAACCTGATGCAAGCAGATCATCTACGTTAAAACCAGAAACAGCCTGATCCCCAAATCTCTGCAAAGCTGTTAAAAATGATCAGTGAACTCAATGGTCTGCGTGCAGGCCATGCTGTTGCAGACCAACGCTCTGCTGACCTGGAGCGTGCATTACACGAAGAGCGTACTGAGCACGTCAAAATGATAGATTGCGTCAAAATTGCAAACGCAGCAAGCATCGTGGGTTTACGCAAGAAGCTGACAGAAGCTCAGCGCAGGTCCACAATGTTGCGGCAACACAATGAGCGCAACGATGCAAAATTGGCGCGTTTACAATGCCAAGTTGGAGAAGCCAACCAGACGATTGCTGCACACACAAAAAAGGGTGTTCCTGCATTGTTAGATTTTTAGCAACTGACTTGCTATTGTGGATCTCAGAGTTGACAAGCGTCCTGCGTCTTCAAACGGCAAAATGGCAATTTTGTGAGCGCGCTGAACCCAATGGCGAGCAGTTCAAGAGCTGCCAGCAGCACCTGGAAGTCACCAGAAAGAAATTGGACAGCTTGGCAAGTACATGTTGAAAGAGATCGACCTTAACGGACAGGTATTGAACAATTACACTCATTACATGTATGAACAAATGCAACACTTTGGTGTTCACTGGTTGGTGTACCAGGTATCGCTCCTCAATCGTCGAGATGTTAACAGGCAGCAGCAACTGCAACTTTACCAAGCACTCCGGGAGAAGCAATGTACCTACCTCTGCAAAGTTGCCGCGTTGCTGCGTGAAGCAGCAACAACCAAAGAAATGCAGCAACATGTGCGCTATGACTATAAGGGCAAGCGCGTGGTAGACAGTGAAGATAACACATGCGGGATCTGCTGCGAACAGAAGCCAGTGGAAGCGTTGCTACCAATGCCATGTTGCGGAGCTACACTGTGCCGTCTGTGGTTGAGGAAGCTGCGCACAGGATCTCACCCTCAAGTTGAGTGTCCTTTCTGCCGGTGCTTTCAACTTATTTTTATGTATTGCCCACCACGTGGTGTAGCGCCCCCCGATTTCCCTGTATACGAACTGAGCAGCAGTGGCGATAATGAGGATGTTAATACACACAATACCGGTGCTGCTGGCGCTGGGCCTTCGCAGCCACCCCCGCCCGAATAGACCTGTATTTTATGGTACCCGTTTTGCCCTTGTAGATGCATATGTCAAGTTTGTCAATTGAACAATCTTATGCTCTGTTGATACCTGTATAGTTATGTTGTTATAGAACATGCTTATACAACATCACATGGCCGCACACATTGTGTTGTCACCGTGTGATATTTGCGATAGGCAGCATACGGATATTTCACCTGAAGTCTGTTAACATGACGCACAAGGAACTCACAATGTCCAGCGACGTCGCGCGACAATCAGTCGTATCACGCCATATAACATCATATGCCGGCATATGAATCGCCGTGACACCATATGGTATGATATGGCTTGGTATGGTGCGATGTCGCATGACATGTCGTGAGTTCTTTGGTGAAAGAGTTCAGCTCATAATGTGACATAAACTCAGTTAATATTACGGAACCGGTTAATTTACATCGATGAGTTAACAGAGTTTAGGTCACATTGCATGCATGATACCATATGTGTGATATCAATCCATATGCTGTTGAGCATATCGCACCATATGATCCGTATGCTAGCACATCAAACGATATTTTATATACAAGTGACTCCATATGCTGTGCTGCGATGTCGCGCTACGTCCCGTCCGTCGCTGCTTGTATGCCTGTTGTGGCGGTGAGAGTGGCGTGGCAGGCCTCAGCCTGCACTGACGGATTGTGCTGACGATTCTCGTGTGGCGAGTCACTGGTGACGGCCGCCCGCCTCCCGCCCAATCAGTCGCACCCCTAGCTGTGCATTCAACTAGGCTGGCAAGCAAAGTGGACATTGCTATCAATGCACACTGCATGTGTTACAACCATCGGTACATTTTGCTATTGCAGCGTTTGTTGTTAACGTGTGGAGTATGAGATATTGCCACAGTACAGTAACCATGCTGTTGCACAGATTTGCAGCACCCAGGCATCGAGCCGAGTGTCTCGCATTGCCATGTGTGTCGACCCATAGTATACAGCACATGAAGGTTAAACACAGCGGGATAGTCGTTGCCAAGACCAGAGCTGCAAGGCGATCAGTGTACACACATGCTAACGCACTGCAATTGTCTCCATCCACTTGTGTGGAAGGTGATGAGTACAGCATCTCTCACATGCATACACTCCACTGCATACACTTACACCAAACACCACAGCATACGTACATCTATGAAGTTACACCAACACAGTTACACCACCAATATGCACCTGTATCATATCGACACCAAAGCATGGTGTCGCACAAACTGTCAAACACACATGGTGAACCCCATATAAACAATAGCCAGTTTCACACCATTTCCTTGATTTTATTGCCACAACCGCTACCACTACGTCGGCGCACCAAAAATGCTTTGAACCTTGCCGGGCTGCCTTCATCCATATTGTAACCTTTGCATCTACGAGTCGTATTGGGCAATATATATATACCTAGCTTCTAACCAATCTATTCGCGCCTTGCAATGTCCTTCATCTAAAACTTTCAACTGCACTCTTGAAAAGGGCTACTGCTATCAAAGTCAGGCAACATTTTCTTGGGCGGGTGTCTACGATGTTCCCTACAACGTCGACCTTGGTGGCTACTTTGACCAATATATACTTTCTGTGTTGCCACATGCGTCAACTTGTAGATAAACTTCGCACCTGTGTTCATGGGTTGCACACGTTTTTTGAGGTGCAGAGGCCCTGATGTTGGTGTTGGCTTGATTGATGCTGTTTCTTACTGCCGAGGATGGCAGGATCTTTGAACCTCATCGTTTACCTGCAAAGAACAATGTTACTATGAATGCTGCAGTACACATCCAAGATTGATGTTGAACAATGTTGACATACATGCGTAGCACACGTAGAAGCAAGGTAACATACAACGGGCAAATGATAAGAAGCAAGGGAGTCAGTGAAAAAACAAAAGTTTAACAAAAGATGGAGTGACTGCATGGGTTCTGGCGTGATGTGTCCATTGTTGTTGGAACTCTGCTACGCAACCATAGCATATTCATGTCATCGCTACTAACCTTGGCAAGCACAGTAATCCCATCATCAACTTGGATAACAACACACCTCATTGGCAGCTACATTTGCTACTGAAGCTTCCCTTGGGTTTGCTTTGTTGATCTGCTCAATAATTGTTTCCGCCTTTCCTTGCAACATGAAACGCGCTGTCTCGCAGTCGCAAACTTTGCGAACATGCACCAGCTCGAACACCTGTCAAACATCTGCTAACTACAGGTGCTTTGGCCAATGATCAAGTGTTACATTGATACATACCTAATTAGCGTAAATTGGCTCTGCATTACCAGGCAGTTCTGGGTTGTCCTTGCACATCAGAGCGTCCCACAGCTTGTAAGCTACTTGGCGCTTCAGCTCATTAGAAATGTCGATGCTGAGCTTTTTAAGGTAGTAGATGCAGGTTCTTGCACATACATGCATCAGTTAACACATGCACCACAGTGTGTAAGTGTACATTAACCGCCTCTCACCGTTTGCAATGGAGTCCCCGTGGTTAATGCGAAACTCTTGAGCTCTTTCTTTGGCAGGGCGAATTAACTTATCGGCCTCTGGCTTGGTGAATAGTCTCTCAAGCTTGTCGGGAGTGATACCTGCTAAGTGACATGCTACCAGTTGCTTTGCTGTCAGCGGACGACCAGGCGCATCACCTCCAGAGCTACTGGTACGTGGACGCTTAGAGCCAGGTTCGTTATTGGAAATTTGAGCGTGGAGCCTCTCGAACAGGTCTTTCCCGTTAAAGTCCATGCTGTCAACCAGATGCATTGTCAATGTGCTGCTAACCAACATGTTGACTCACAAAGTTAGAGGTTACACATAGGCAAACTGAGCCATGTTGTTACCTGTGTCTGACTGAGGTGACAATTTCCAACGATAGGCAGGTGTTTGAGGCAGGTGATGCGACAGGCATGTACAGTGCCCTGCGACTTGACGTCCTATATCTGGTATGTACATTTATAGCAGCGTTAGATATATTGCCAATGTATATCTGCGTGGCAAGGAAAAGGGTCTGCATCGGCAGAGCACCACGTGCTAAGCCATGCCGCGATGCGATTTGTGAGAAGAGATGATGGGATGGAGGAGATGGTTGCATACAAAGCATGGTTGGATGATGGGTGATACGGCAATCAACTGAATGTGCCATGTCATCAAACCGTACAATGTGTACAGTGTGGTCATGAGATGCAGTTCATGTTACGCGACATAGTCCAATATCGTCCAACATGGAACCATATAATGCAATGCTGTGCAACATTGTTCATACATGCTCAAACATTATGCGATATGCGTTGCTATCAAACAACGTTGCGCAACATCGTATCATATCGCCAAATGATGCACAGCATATGAAACACCACTGCGCAACACTGACTGGACTTACTGGTTATGAAAAACGTCAATTCCCAGGAACGGGCGGCATCTCTTCAGGGCGCGGCAAACGCGTCAACCGTAAATAGGCCCTGTTTGTCACACGTGACAACGCCACATACCACAATCCGGGAGTAAAAGCTTCCTGCATGTGGACAACAGTAGTTGATTGTAGCATTGCACCTTGCCACTTGTGCACTGTTATTGCATACGCTAGTTGCAAAGGAAACACAACTTTGTAGTATGTTTTGCCTTGTTGTTTACTGTATTGTTCGGCGCATCCACATGGACTCTGCCAAGTGATCGAATATAACCTATATACTACTCACACCCTTGTAGTATCTACACTGCGTCATTGTTCCCAAAAACCCATTGGCTACACCATCTTGCAGTGAAACGTTTTTCAAAACCAACACCTTTGCTCCCTTGGCGACTGAAGGTAATAAGTTGAACTTGGGCTTGTGAATCCAGTCGTGAATACAGTCCGGGCACATTCACTGCATTAAGAGGTAATTTGTATTCGCATAATGGCATCGGTTGCAAAACGTTGTCTCACAATCATGTTAGTGAAAGCCAGTGTGTCTTGTACATGTGAACACAAAATGGTTGCATCACTTGGTAACTGCTGTAAGTACTCCGAAGTGACCAGACAGCAACCTAACGCATCTGCGATCATTGTAGAACTGGGTATGCCAGAATGAATCCGATTCAAGGATTGAGCAGCAAACAGCGGGTTTGAAGCATGACGCACTGAAACAGAACATGTTGCCTACGTAATGGCCACCTCTGTGATGCAGACATATGGCATTTGTGGCAAACCTGCAATGTGTCTTAGATTTTATGTCCATAAATTGTTGGCAATTGCTTGTGGTCACCAGTACAACGCCAATTGCTTGCAGAAATTCTGGTCCATGAACTCGCTAAGCGCAACATCACCAAGTCAACCAACCGCAGTGTTATTGAAAACTCGTTGATTATAAACACTTGACAATGATGTAACAGCTTGTAAGCATCATCCATAGCAGTTGCTGACCGTTAACAGGTGTTGCGAAGTTGCAATGTACAGTTGAAGCAGATGCTCAGCCGCAAAGCCGCAGCGCCAGTTGTAGCACTGAGTAAAACAGGTATCCCAACAATGCGCAACTTGTGAGTGATGAATTTGGTCAAAAATGTTTTGCCTGCTCCTGGACAACCAGATATTACATGTAAACCCACCGGTGCTGCAATGATACTACTTGCGGTGCATTTTTGCTGGCTGGTCAAAGACAAATTGTTCGCAAACGCAAACTCCTCAACATTCAACGTACCTTGCAACCTAGGAGGCGATACATCTGAGTCCGTTATGACAGCTGAAGCTGGAGATGCAGGATTAGATGATGTTGCTGTTGGCTACTGCGTAGTAGGTTCTGGTGCAGTTTGGCTATTTGTCGTACCAGCTGCAGCCATAGAGAAGGCATTAATAGCATTATCAGTGGTCTGCATCATGGCGTTCATCATATGGTGAAGCTTAACATCATTGTATAGATGACGTTTGGCATAGCGCGTGACATGTGTCAATAAACTGCGGTTTGTGTTGTTAATAAAACCCCGACACACATTCTGCATAGTAAGTGCGTAATTGGTTGTTCAAAAAAATAAAATCAACTTCAGAACGAAAAGTAACCCGCTGAAGAAGTAAATTAAAACAAAACCCCTCAATGCTATGTATAGGATGGTAATCCGTGAATCTGATGATGCGTGGGACAGCTGAATCATTAACGAATGCGTTCATTATGTCTCTTAAAGTACGCACAGTGTTATGTGGATCAGTGTCTCTATCTCGGTGCATGTACTGTCGAAAGTAGTTGTACATTGTTACTCTTTCCCCACGTCAGGCCTAACACAATAACGATGAATGGGATGCACAATTACTGTCTGTGCACGACTGTTCACTATGCGAGAGCGATTGTTAGGCAAACGCGTGTCAACATATATTGCATTGGACGACATTTGCATGATGGGAATATCCAAACATATCAAAGCAGCTTCAGCTGGAGCAATGGGTTTTGAGAAGTACATTGTGTTCATTATGCGCAATTCGTTAACAGTTAATGTTTGCAAACCGTGTGCATTGATGTCTAATGTATCATCAACAGTGCCACAAGGTTCCATTTTGGTTGTGTACTTCGCTAAATACTTGCTCCAATGACTGTCAGTGACAACACATCACAATGAGCACCCCACAACAATAAAAGCACTGGATGTGTGGGAACAACATTGCGGTCACAAGTGCGTGGTCTGTGATAGTTGTACCTTCGCGTTTTTGTGTTAAACTGAGGTCGACGATGTGGTTGTACGGGATACGGAAAGCCCATGTCGCACTTGTTGTTAAATGCTCTGCAGCCACTGCCAACATCAGAACACTTGTGCATCTGCTTGCGTACAACACATTTATAAATCGCATTTTAAAATCAGTTGGTACAATCATTTGCTGATTTGCGTGGTCAAAATCTCTCGTGATAAATGCAGTGATTTTATTGCAAACTCGTTCAACATCATCGGGGTGTAACCACAACATAACATGTGCATGTAAAGATCCACGGTGTTGTGTTTCATACCTGATAACATAGTGCATCACACATCAAAGAGTATCCTTTCGCATAATATATTCTTCGAAGAAGGTGCTGAACCGATGATGAAACAACCGTGCGCACTCCACAGGGGCATCGCGCCAACTGTGTTGCATGGAGACGTTCTGGAGAACATTTGGCAAATCAATGATCTCAGGGAATTTAGTACTGGGCACTTCATTTGCAGTCATGGTGATAAGGAGATGAGGCATACCCAATGCTCAACCAAACACAGCAGCTCACGCAACTGTTATCGATGCCAACTTGGAGCTCTAATGATGTTACTATGGACACGAAATTTTACAGCGTTTTTGATGGCATCGTTGATTGTGGCAGTAGGTCGTTGTTTGAGGAACTTTTCAATATCAGCGTCTACAGCAACTTCGCGGCACTTTCTGACTGTAAGAAGTGATTGACGGATTTGGTATATGAACAGCAAATAAGGCTTGTATAATGTGAAAACTGAGAACGATTGTGTGAGACGAAACTTGATATAATATGACGGTCTGCTATACACGTTACCATCAAAGAACCCACGGTTGTGCGAAAATCACATGGGAAACAGAGCAGACTCAACAGTTAAACCAGGAATGTTGCACGCCCCGCCTGTATCCATGTGTATCAAAAGAGGAACACAAGGCTCACGCAGCAACATATGTCCAATGCGCAACATGGTGTCCATTGTGACTTTAACTATGCTGCGCAAAGGAAATGGCAGCAAAGTGGTTAAAACGTATGTGTATGCTGATTCACCAGTGTTTAAAGGATTACAATCCCGTGCACGAGACACAATGCTGCGAATAATAGATGAACCAATAGTGGGAATGCCGTCAAAACCAAATGGTTGTTCTGCCGAGGTCTAATATTTCTAAACGAGAGTGTTGAACGATAATAGCTCGCTCAACAACTCCAGCAACAAGATGGCATGTTGGTTCGGATGTGTGAAATCATTCCAAGTGATGGACGGACCGTTATTCATATTCAACTGCTGAACTTGGCCAAAAGTGAAACTGTATGAGTTATATAAGTCGCGAAACACTATGGACGTGTTGACAAGGGACAACATTTGCACTACCATGGTTTGTGCCTCCAACAACTTGCGAATGTACACTGCGCTGTGTAACACAATGTAACTTGAACGCTCCGACCCATAACTACAACGATGGCATTGATAGTAATTACTATCACACTTAGTATAATGGGACACGAAGATATTAGCCAAATCATATGGTGCAATAGTGGGTACTGATTGTCGATACATTGAACGATAAGTAGCAGCAGGAGAGTAAAACTGTACATGCCCGCACAGAGAACAATATTGCATTCGCGTGACAAACTTATGTTGTGCATCTTGCCAACAGGAGAGTAATCAGCAGTCGTCCTACAATTCGCAATGATGAGAGAAATCGCAGTGTCGCTCATAAGTCAAAGCGGATAACGGAACAATACCAACTGGAACACGTTAACCGTCCTGGCATTCATCGCCATTCAAAAGAACAATCTCGGCACAGTCCAGCAATTAAAGCGTGCACTCAATCTCTAATGTGTTGCAATATGAAGCATATGGTGCAATATGGTTAGCAACTTGCAGTTAAGTGTTACAAAACTTGATGTTCAACGTAACGTTCACGCCACGGGACGTCATAAATGATTTTGTGAGTAATGCTAAGGTTACAACCATCAAATTAGTGCTAACCAGAATTACCTTAACGTTAAGATTCAACTAAACGAAAAATTGCATCGTTAGGCCACCATTCGGTCACGCATGAATTTGATCAAATGGGATCGCCACGGTGACAACAGCCGTTACTGAAAAAGGCAGCGAATTCGCCAATCATTGCAAAGCTGCGTAAAAGATGCTGAAAACTATCTCAGCGGCAACTGCTTACCAGCGGCGACCCAATATCGCTAGGGATTCGGTGCAATTGCAGCACAGTTAGTGGTTAAAATGGCCGCGTTTTTGGTGGTACGAGGTCGGGGCAGGCCCCATACCCCAAAGACATGCCGCCACTGCTCACCCTCGTGTTAACTGATCCACTCTACCATGTAACGCTAATTGATTACACGCTATAGTGACGGCGTCATCAAACATGGTCAACAGCCGAAACATGTAATAAAGTTCCACGACTAAAGCGTGCTTCATGGGTGCCTTTTGCGAGCGTTTCTCGACACTAAGGTATCAGTCTGATAGTACCCCCTGGTAGCCATTTTATCACTACCTACCGGTACTAGGCCCACCTTAACTCATGAAGGTACAAATACTCATGATTGACTGATCGCAAGGAGGTGTCTGACATCACGTCATACCGGTTCGGTAAAAGCATAACCGTATTGAACTCTGGCCGCGCCGCGGCAGCGCTCTCATGATAACCTTACCGTACGGCGCATACCCCGCGTCAATGTTGCATAGGGCCACTTTCCACTGCTACGGCAGAGGGGTTCCGTCGCCCCGCGCAGTCTACGCACATTGCCAGCGGCAGCGTGGCCCGCAAGCGTGGTGGCGGCGGGAACGGCGACGCCCACCTCATCGGTGACATAGGCTACGGCGAAGGCAGCGGTGCACTCTCTGTGCCTCTGTCGTCGTTGAGCTCGCCAACGAGGCGGGGGGCCTCCAGCCAGGTAATCATCACGGCGGCCGCCCAGGCAGCTGGCAAGTTGGAGGGTGCAATGGGGGAGGAAGAGGCGGAAGGAGAGGGGGAGGATGTTGAGCGGGGGATGGGTGGCATTGCCGACAAGGGCGGCGAGGACAACGGCATTGGTGGCGGAGGACAGCAAGAGCATGCCAAGCAGCAGGAAGCAGCTGACGCCGCCCAGCCTGCTGAGCCTGGGCGGGAACCGGCGCCCAAGCTTAAACTTGAAGTGCTTACACAGGTAAGCAGCAATCCTGCTGTAGCTTGCAAGCTGGCTTTATTACAGGAGCATTGAGGTCGTATAAGGGGTGGCCAGCTCTTGTTGAAGCATATGCTGTTGCAAGCATAGTCGTCAATGCAACAGCCAGGTTACGGCTAGCGTCATGACGCAGTGGGCCTTTAGGATTTTGCCAAAACTGCGCAGTTGCTGTCTACATTGCGTATGTGCCGGAAGTTCGGCTGTCTCAAGCTCTGTTGATCTAGGCTTGGGATCTTGCAGCCTGGCCTCAAGCATTAATGACAACATAGTCAGTCAGCATCAACTGGTTGACACTGATGGTATGTGGTCCGAAGACTGGTGCTCTCAGTGCACATGCACGTGTGGGCGTGTATGTTACAGGTGTTACAGTAACTTGACAAAGTCTGATTGCACAGTGCATTGCGTTGTTGCCAGCAGCAGCTGCGTATGAGCAGCCGGAAGGTTGGCTGTCTCAAGCTCTGTTGATCTAGGCTTGGGATCTTTCAGCCTGCCAGTAGGCATTGATGACAACTTAGTCAGTCAGTCAGTCAGCATCAACTGGTTGACACTGATAGTATGTGGTCCGAAGACTAGTGCACGTGTGTGGGCGTGTATGTTACAGGTGTTACAGAAACTGGACAAAGTCTGATTGCACAGTGCATTGCATTGTTGCCAGAAGCAGCTGCTGCTCAAGGTGATGCTCAGGTTGCAATTATCTGCTTGGCAGGCGCAACTGGACGCTTTCTCATGGGCGATGCTTGTAGCAACTGTCATTATCGCCATAAGTGTGGTCAGCACGGCACTAGTCAAGCTTGAATTTTATATGACACCCATGGGCTATCCGACTCTGTGGTTCAGCATCTTCGGCCTAGCTCTCTTCGATGTCCTCTTCCTAATCTCGCTGACATTGATATGTGTGTACTGCTGGCGGTGCTTGTACCAGCAGCCTTGGCACGAGTGGGACAGAGAACAGGTTAGTTACATAACAAGCAATGGCACACAGAGTTCGCATTGCTCTTACACAACTGTCTTCATGTCAATGACAGGTGTGGACAGTCTGTATGCTGTTTACTTACATGCTCGCTGTCGCTCCCATCGTAAGGATCTGGATGTACGCACATGGTCTAGAGATCAGGCCCTTTTTCTTCTCGGTAATTAACATCACTTCTTCAATCAGCTTGGCCAACTACTATGCCTGGTGGTGAGTATTTTACTTTCCGTTCAGCTGCAGATACATGCCACACAAGTCCATCCTGCTAGCCAGTATGCTCTGCATAGATGCGTGTAGTACCAACTGGATGCTGTGGATGATGTGCATGCTGCCAATGAGGCAACTCCGGTTGGCATGGGGTATTCATTTGCTTACTCATATGTTGCTACAGCGCGTGTGTTGTCCATTCCTACCGGATCGTGACTCCCAAGCTGCCAACCACGTTCTATGTTGACAAGGTAAGGGTTGGCTGTGGCAAATGCATGCCATGTAGTTTTCCAACTCACCAGGACATCGCAGGCGGTCTTCATGGTCTTGTATGTAACTGCTCGCGTTCTGCTGCTTGAAAGATTCCCATTTACAACGCATCCGGCGCCGATGGTTTCTGTCATAGCTGCTGTCCGAGTGCTTGTACATGCGTCTCCGCCAATAAAAGCGTGTACAGGACAGCTCATCTTATCGGCGTGTGACTTTCTGCTGTACATGTACGTCGCATGCCATATATACAAGACTGCCAAGGCAGTGCAGCTTTTCCCTATCTCCAAGTATAGGTACTGTCTGCCATTGTCGCCGTCACATTTGATGATACCGCTCCTTCCTGTGCTGCTCACATAGATCATTGCTGAGCAGGCGCCAGCGGCTCAGCCATAAGTTCTTTGTGTTTAGCATAGCTGTGATATGGGCACTGTCCATAAGCGGAGGCGCGCTGGTAAACCTTTTGCTGCTGTTGAATGCATGCAGTTTGCGGCAATTGCAGTGCATGTTGATAAGATTGGAACTGCATTTGTAAATGTATACATATACGCAGGCCATGTTAATCAAGCCCATATCCGAGTTCTACACACCGGGAGTGGCGATGGCGAATTTTGCAGGCACAAGCTTCCCGCTGCTGCTTGTGATAATAGGATCTGGTGCTATGGTGTTTGTGCAGGTGAGCGTGCTCTTGCAATGCAGTTCTTGGTGCCATGCGGTTGTTAGCGTTGGACTTGGTTGACCACCTTGTGTGCTTACTGCAGGCCTATGTACGGCTACCAGCAAATGCAGGTTTTTTCCGCACCCGATGTGACATATCTCCGGAGAGCACAGCGTTTGTGAAGTATGATCTGTACGAGCCACCATGTGGCGAGCGCAGCACAGAGCCAGTGTTTGCACTGAACACGTGGTGAGTTTAAGCACAGTGCATGCCAGTACTCCGCTGTGTGCGCGTACGCACACAGTGGAATGCACAGCTTGCGTAGGTATGTATCATGTGCATGCGCAGACGTACATGCATGCACGCACATCAACCACCCAACCCCCAAGCGCGCAGACATGAGCACGCACGTGCACGCACAGCCATGCGCACCACCACGCACACGCGCACGGAGTGCGCGTCTGCATGTGCATCCGCGCATGGCCCAGTTGTAACCCTGCCTTGCAAACTGAAAGTGAACCTTGTCTTCAGCGCTTTGTGTCTGAGCACCTCCATACTCGCTTACCGGAGCCCTTTGCAAGTGCATAGTATTTTGAGCAGCAGCAGCAGCAGCCAGCAGGCTGCAATGGACGCACATGGTTCAGTGGATAGCGATCAGCTGCAGTTCGTAGGTCGAGCAGTTGGAGTCATGCACACCACCGCGTATGTATTCACAACAAGGTAGGCGTCTACTTTGCAACAGTGCCTGTTTACTTGGTGGTGTGATGTTGCTTCAAAAAGAGCCTGTTTGGCCCATGCCCTTGTCAATGTTTGACTCTGGGTTGCTGACACGTTCAGTGACTTCATCGTTGTTGCATTTCGTGGAACTGCCTCATTGAGCGGAGTCCGAGCAGACCTATTCTTTCCCTTGGTGCCCATGGACGCCTGTTACATGCACTTGAAGAGGTCATCTACAAAGGATGCCCGATCAGAGTAAGTTGCTGACAGATGCAGCATGTATCAGCCCGGTGGGTAGTATCCAGCATGTTAATGTTCCCACACGTGTGCTTGTGACAGTACTGAAGCTCATCTGAAGACAGACAAACCGCATGCTCTGCACGCCACTTCTTCTGCTGTGGAACTGGTTGTTGAATCTCCAAGTGTCAGCCAGCCATCTGTCTCTACTAGGCTGACAAGGTTACCCGCGTCTCCAAGCACAGCTGAGGATTTGGTGGATCTGGCTTCTACTTCGTTCACACCAACTGGTCCAAGTGGATCTGTTAAGAAAGTGCATACAGGGTTCTACAGCTGCTGGCGGAGTGTGGCATGCCAGGTACTTGTTGTCACACAAGAAAATACACCAACATTCTATCTGCAGCTCTTTATTACCTTCAACAAACTTCAGCTCGTATAATACCTTGTGTGTCATGCAGGTTGTCTCGCTGGTGGAGAAAGCGCGCTCAGGCGGCAGTGCCGGCAAGCGACTGCTCATATGTGGGCACTCACTTGGAGGTGCTCTCGCCATGCTGTGCGCATATGATATGACAACTGTGTTGGGCCTGGCACCAGCTGACGTTACCGTCTACACGTTTGGTTCCCCACGCTTGGGTAATCAAAGATCTTTGGGTAGGGAGTATGCAGGTAACCAGAGCACTAACTGGAGCTCTATGCAGGTAACCATGCCTTTGCCGTCAACTATGAAAGCAAAGTGCCGAGGACGTTCCGGGTTGTTCTGGTCAGGGACATGGTGAGCCTTCTACCTCGCATGCCCCAGCATACATTTGCTCAACCGTAGTGTGCTGAACAGAGTTTTGGCAACTCACGTATGTGCGCGCATATGTGTTGGTGATCTGGTTGGTCTTTGTGTGCTCGCGGGTAGGCGGGCGCACATGTTGTTGTGCGCGTGCACGGTCTCTTACATGATGTGTCTGACATTGCACGCATTGCAGGTGGCCAAACTCCCGCCACCATGGCGGAGCTTGTTTGGGTTCAAGCATGCGGGCCAGCTTGTCTTGTTGGACCGCCATGCAGGGATGCTCCTCAATCCGTCTTTTGCGGATAGGATCATGCTTCATGGCTTGCAAGTTGGATCCCTGCAGCGCCACCTTGCCTCCAGCTACGTCAAAGCACTTGACAGGTGGCGGCGCAGGGAGCACGGGGATGACAAGCAGTTCTCTTTCCCGTTCCCATGGAATGGCCAGGCTGTTCCTCCAAGCGCAAGTATCAGTGCAGCAAGCAGCCGACAGATGCATAACGTGGACAGCTTGTCTTCCATCATGCCTGATGAGGTCAAGGACGGCGCCCTCACAGCTGAACCAACTACTACAGTGTGGGTTCAGCTCACAAACGAGTGAAGGGCGGGTGAGGATGACTAAGTTGTACTTTGGACAGCTTCAACAAGAACCATTGCTGGTGACAATGGTTCAAGACTCTCACAGGTTTGACTGTCATTTACAGCAAACGGGTCCAGCACTTGACCAACATCAAGTCCCTTCGCAAGTTGGTCTTATCCGTCATGCAGCCTACGCGACGCTCTGCACGGCTGTGCTGCACCTATTGCGAAGTGCACGCGCACATCCGTGGTATGCCTTTCGACTGTATCCATGGGACAAGCATAAACGAAACACACTTGGTTTGCATATAATGCAGTAATGCGTTTGACACCTGCCTGTCTCCTGGCAGCATGGTGGTGGGAGTTAGTCACCGACCATGAGAAAGAAAGGCTTCAAAGGACTGTTGCACTACACGTGACACCGGCACCCACTGGTACCCAATTTGCAGTCCATTGGCCTAGGCGCGAGCCAACTGCAGCTGTAGCTGCAAGGTTAACACTTCGTTAGCAGGCTCTTGTCAATGCAGTGGCCAACCACCAGACTGAGCACGCAACCTGTGCCTATTCACCTCAACAGCTGCAATGAGCGTGCTGTTTGTGGACAAAGTGCAAGCAGTGAGTAATGAGGTCAACAATGCTGCAGGTGCAAACTATGGTACAAACTGTCTGGCGTGTACGTACATGTGCAAGTTTGTGCGTGCGCTTCTGCATGCCTGTGTGCGAGCATGAGTAGCTATGTGCTTGCTGTGATTATGTCCGTGCACAACGTGAGCGAGTGTGCGTGTGGTACATGCATATGCCTCACGCTGTCTGTACTTGCACACATGAACCCATGCATGCATGGGCATAGTACACAACAAATGGATTGGGGCATGTGCTCTTCATTATGTTCATGCAATGATGTGTCTGCGGGACTTGCCATAGGGGCACCCTGAGGGTGTTGGTGCGTGCATCACTGCAAGCCTATGTCTGCTTGTGCGCAATGGTTTTGCACTTTATGCTTACACATTGAACTAGGATGGAAGCTGACAGTTAGCAATATTTTGTGATGTGTGAGGTGATGTTACGTTCTTTTCGATATCTCACTAGTATTGCCATGAGTGCTGGCGATAGCTGATTACTTCAGCAATGGCACTAGCTTGGGTGAAAGTTATGGCTAGTTTCAAATATAGCGGCGGTTCAAACAATGCGTTCGCAATCACGCCCGTGCATCTCACAAGCGCACACGAAATATGCATCAGCAATTGCAATACGGCATTGGTAAACATCCCGCCCGCTTGCGGTAGCCGACAACCGACGTAGGATGCGAATGGCGCCGAAACATTGGTTTGGATTCTTTTCATTGACAGCCTAACAAGTTACTCGAGCATATATGCTTGTAGGCAATATATACAAGGTGATGCCGCATCTGACCTGTTGTTTGCGCGCTCTGAAACATGACCAAGAGCGGCTGCGCTGAGGGGAGATGACTGTTTATGAGATGCGCCAGCAGGTGGAGGCGGCAGGGTCTAGTCTTTAAAGCTGCCACTCCTTTATTACGCTGATTTGTTTTACTGGAGGCAATCTGGCACGCAAAGGTTGGATACTCCGATGCAATACTTCTACTAACTTGCTTTACCTAACCCTGATACATAACTCTTGCAGATTTAGTTTAAATGAGAAACACAATTACAGGGGATGCTACGTGGTTTATGTAACTGTGATCACAGAATGCGGCTTTTTATGTGCATTTGTTAACACGTTATGAACCAATAATTTGTTATCACAGCTTCTTAGTTGCACAAAGCATTACTTAGTGCAACATCTGCCGCACAGCATACATCATGTCTTTCAGCTTATACGTGCTTGTCGGTCAACATTTTATAATAAGAACGGTTTTGTATTGTGAGATGCAAATCACGAAGTTGTTTATGTGTATAAGATGCCATCAGTGCTGTGATAGCACGGGCTTGTTAAAACTTCACGGTAATTAACTACAAACCTTTAGTAGTTAAGTGGTTTCTATTTCTCTTTAAGCCTGGCTCTCACTGTTAGCTTCTACATGTTCATGTACGAAAGTTTCAGGTTCATGAATATGATGTGTTTCAGGCCAAAACACATCATATATTTATTCTGAGTACCTTGGTTGGTTCATTATAAATGCGTAAATTCTATATTACCAATGCTGGGTTACGCACTCTCCAACATTATGGCTATGTAGTATTTATCAACTTTATTGTAGCATAAGTTTTCCTGATGACAAGCAAAGCATAACAAGCACATTACATTGTAGTTTTTGATGGTAAAACTTGTAGTAGACGTGCCTTTTACTATGTCATTATCTTATGACGAGGAGTATCTGGTCGTTTGTGTATAGTATGTTTTACTAACATTGAGACACAAAAGGCTGACGCAATGCTCGTTGTAAACCTTAAAGTGGACGATGTTCCACGCATTGCACATAACATTATCGTTTGAGTCGATTAAAAAATGGCAAACTCCCATATTTTTGAGCCATATAGGTTTATTTAGCATGGCGTATGAAGTAAGCTTGCAGGATGGATAACTTAGCATACACGAGTTCAGCTTATATCCCGGACTTACGGCGACTAATCCCCCTAGGGAAGGACTCCTCCCCTCCTTTCACCAACGTCGTGAACATGAAATTTTAACTACTGCACTCTGTTTATACAACGGATTAATTTTGCATTCGTATGCGTTATATTCATATTCATGTTACACTTGCCATGTGAACACTATTTAACCGCACCTTGTAAAGCACATACGTTATATTAGCCAAGTATTAATCGTACATGCCATGCATTTTCACGCATGCTACGCGCATCACTTACTGGTGCATCACGCGGCATGCACACATGTAATATAATAATAAAATATTGTGTTGTAATATGCTTGTATCGGCTTTCCATTGGCAGATGCAATGCATATATGCCGTGTCAACCTGTTGGTCTTAATCTCTTTGTGCAACAATGATCATCAATGTATGGCACGCGACACCGTGTGCAATGTCATTATCAATATAATAAAAATATGCATAAGAAAATTTAAGTGAATTGAAAGTTGCAAGCATAGTGTGCACATGCCCTGCGCCGCATCTGCATATGATTATCTTGCGGTCATGCTGTTGATGCAAATTGTAATACGTAAAGTCCGTTTGTGAACAAGTTTAGGACCGTTCTTATTGATCATGTATGATTGTAATGTACATCATGTAAAGTTGATACAATTTCAAAAAAGTCTTGATACCAGGCGAGCAAATGCACCGCATTGCTTGCCACCATTATCCAAGTAATACCCCTGACTTACAAGCAAGCGCTTTATGTGATACTTTACGTGTTAGCTCTCACATTTTAAAACCAACGTGTTATGTTAACAACATGTTATAACATGCCCAACTTGAATAATCATCAAGTAAGTGTCAAGCAAATTTTATGAATGGTCATTTGCGTGGAATTTTTACACTGCCCATACGACACAATTTTGCTCTATCTCTTTGAAAAATGAGAACCATGCATTTGTAAAAATACCATTTTCAGAGACACTCATCACCGCGATAACAACAAGTTTACACAAGCCAACCAAAAACAACCGGCGGCTTCTTATCACGGTTAAGAACATTCTCGTTGATGATGTGTACATGTACAATTGTAATGTACAATATGTAAAAGTGATAAATAATACAAAATGTTGTGATACGAAGCGAGCAAATGCACCACATTGTTTGCCACCATTATCAAAGTAATGTAAATGAAATAACGCCCCTGACTTATAAGCAAGCAGTTTTTGTAATACTTTATATGTCAGCTCTACATTACAAAACTGACATGTTTTGTTTATAACATGGCCCGGCCAGATTAATTATCAAGTGAGTGTTCAGCAATTTCTATGGATTGTTATTTGCGTCAGATTTTTGCACTGCATGTGCGGCACGTTCGACACAATTGTGGTCTACCTCCTTGAAAAATGATAAGCATACACTTGAAAGAATGTCATTTGTTAACATACATCTGTGACCGCAATGACAAGTTTACACAAGTCAACAATAAACAGCCGGCGGCATCGTATGATATTTAATATATATGTCGCTGTCGTGCGCATGGCATGAAGGTAGCTACCGTATACCTCTATAGACCTTGATGTAGACATGTCACTATCCAATATATTATAAGCTAAATCATTTATTTGTGCACATGTCAGGAAGCTAATTTTAAGCTGTATGCATTCTTTAATAATGCATTAATGGGTTGAGTGATATTGATAATCATGACGTTACTAGTTATGTGGTTGAGTAAAAAGCGTACAAGATGCGCTTACCGTACTTCGTCGAACAACCCACCTTAACAAACAAAGACCCCCCCCCCCCCCCCCNCCCCCCCTCCCCCCTATTTCAGGGGGGGGGGTAAAAGGGGGGGTCTATTGTACCACGGGGGTAGTATTAATGCGCGGCGTTTCGCTGCATCGCGTCAATTACACGACGCAACGTAACCCGGCACCGTATTCGGCTCCTGCCAGTCGCGAAATACGGCGCAGTAGCTTCCGCAGTAGCCTGCAGCGGCGGTGGCACGGCCGTGGCAATGCCACGGCCATGAGCATTATCTTAGACCATTTGATGTACATAAAGTGCGGAATAATGCAATGCTTTCACCAACTTATACACCCCCCACTTGTTGGGGTTGTATAAGGGGGGGTATTAGGGTAGGAGGGTTCCATGACAAACAAAGCCCCCTGCGGGCATTTCAAGGGGGGAGGGACGGAATAGAAGGGGGGTTGTATTCGAAATACGTTAAGTCCGTAATAAGGACTTGCAACCGAGAGTGGAAAATAAGGCACCACGCGTTAGCGAACTCACGCATGGTGGTAGCAACAATTTCTGCGGGATTCACGTAAGTGGGTACCAATCTATCACCAATCAATATAGTAGTAAGCCAAGCGCAAACCATGAATAAAGCTGTGTTTGAGTCCTAATATTTATCTTAATATTTATTATAAATAAATATAAGTGACGGAACAACTATTGGATCTTGCAAAGGCATTTAACAATAAAAATGAGTGTGGGCTCATTTCGGGCGGTTGTTTGCTGCGATCAATAAGCCTACTTTGAGTCGCAATTAGGGACAACCAAACATTAACCTGTTCAGTTTTGGTTGCTGTAGTTAAGCTCACCTTTGTAGAAACTCATGCACGCCTGAGTTTCTACATGCAATTGCATAATTGCCTTATTTACTAATGATATAAAAGGTCGTTCTTAAGACCTCAATTAAGAACCAAAAAAGATGAAAAGTGTTGGAGGTGCTAGAGCGCTGCATTAAATGAAACTCTCGTGACACATCTCAGATGCATACTATAGTTGCTATGCAAACGCGCTTCGCCAAGCATAGCACATATATATATGAGCTTCATGGTGCGGAATTGTTAGATGGAGCGAGCAACGGACCCCTCCAAGGAATTGGGGCTATCAATTAATCTAAGAGGCGCAAGGTTTATTGTATCATATTTATTCAAGTAAAATTTATTTTTTTATTATTATATATGGTCTGAATAGTTGGAACTATCAAGTCCTCTCGCGTCTATAAGAATCCGCGGCTATCAAAAATAGCACGCGAGTAGGGCTAGTTTCGAAAAGTCGCAAAAATTCCGAAGTTATTGACTCATACTTGGCACGCACATAAAAAGCGCTCAATAGCTTGAACTCGCTCAGTTACGACGTCGTAAGAATCTGTAAGTGATTGGCATGTTAAATGCTACTCGCACGTAGGCCAAGGTAGCCGCCGACTCCTACAACCGCAAGTAGAATTAAACGAATTGGAAAGTCATGCGGGTTTGGCGACTTGCTTGAAACACGCCACCTCGCTTGACTATGTCGAGCGAGTTCAATCTATTGAGAGGTTGTGGGGAACCAAAAGCCGAGTTGGCTGGTAGTTATCCTTTTCTCTCCTACTACTGGGTGCCCCACCGCGCCGTCCTTAGCCGAAGAGAATAGTTCACCGAGGCGAGGAATAGTTCTTGGCGAAGTCGCTAAGTGAACTATCGGGTTGAGAAGATTGAAGCCGAGATAGGTCTCGGCGGGGAAAGCGCGAAGTTGTTCGGAATTGGCGGTGCCGCTCCACTCGGCGAACCCTAAATTCGGACTTGAGTCCGAATTTAGGGTTCGCCGAGTGAAGTCATTTGGCGTGTGAACAAATTCGCTATTCGCTATTAAGTGTCGCTATTAAGTGAACTAATGAACCCTTGCTGTCTAAATGAGTCACGAGGAGGTAAGCATAAGGACCCCCGTTACAGCACTGCACTCAACGCCACATGTGCATGTGCACATGTGGCGTTGTGTGCCATGCGTGTGTGCCACATCCGGGATGATTACACTTGACCAATAGCCGGCAGCCGCTTATAATACAATATGTTGCTCCCATGCTTGTAATATGGGAGTAGGTCTTTCTAAGGCCCACGCCCATATCATGAACATGGGAGCAACATGTTGTATCATACTACACTGAGTGTAAAATTCACCTTATACTGTCGCTATCGAATAAGGTATGATAATAATAGCGGCCCGACACCGGGTGTGCACTGGGTAGGCAGCTACGTGTGTGTGGCATTGTGCATGTGAGTGTGACCATCCACATGTGCGAGAAGATGGTCATGATCACACTCGCAGCGTACATAACCAACGATGCACAAATCGAGACGTTCTGAGTCGCTTGACGGCATGAGGAGTTTCAAACCTCCTTTTGAAAATGCAAAACTGGTGATGTGTATTACCAATTGACTCTTAGTGCGATCAGCCTTCAGTTGAGTTGTTGCTGTACAACACGTTCCGTGCACATACACATGCGTGTCTTGCATTTTGTACACTAATATATTAATGTACACGCTCATGTATACCATGACACATACAGCATCTATGTTACATAATCTTGCATAAGTCTACAACGCAGTTGGTTGCCAGACACCTAACAACACCCGCTAACCATCAGAGTACTGCTGGCACTACCAAGTGGCACAGACACATATTAGACAGCTGTCCTGCATGCATACTACCGCTGTGTGCACAAGTTGTGCACCGCAGGCGCATGCGTGTTGACAGGCCTCACTCTATGCCCAAAGCAATACTCTATTGGCGGTAGTCATGTGGGTCACCATCCATCCCACATTTGATCAGCTTGTTGATGCGCCAGCTGTCTGCTGCTGTTGCTGTTGCTGCCGGCGGTTGATTCGTCTTGGCCTCATGCGCAAGCTGAGCATGCGCGTGGGTGGTGGCAGCTCCGCCAGCTTCATGAAACCTCTTGGAAGCTTGCCCACATGCTTCTGGAAGCCGTCCGCAGCCACCCTCAGCGCAGTGTTCTCGCTGCGAAGCATGGCGTTCTCCTGCTCAAGTGCGCGCAAGTAAGTGGTCTTGCGAGCGCGGCACTGCCTTGCTGACTGCCTGTCACAGTGGGACAAAGGTAGAGTGAGACAACATGGCTGAGGTACCAGGAATGCATACAAGCACATACGCAGACACCATGGCACGTGTGCATGCTTTCGCACCTGAATGCGCCAATGGACGCATGCTTGTGCAAAGTGCAGCACACGTGCATGTATGCGCACGCGCGTGCGCACTGGCATGCACATGCACGCACATGCGCACATGATGGGGGACATGTGGGCACATGTATGTGTGTGTGCACACAGGTGCAGCTGTGGGCTGTCCTGCATATGCGTGCACAGACGCACCAGCAAATACCTGCACGCGCAGACACACATAGACGCACGCGCACATTGCACACAATGTCACAGTACTGCATGCGTGATCAAGTACCACTAGGGGGTAGTACCTGCGGCGTTCTTTAACTTCATCGCTCATCTTGTCGTCATCAGCGTGATTGTCAGTGCTGTCACCGTCAGGGCTTTGAGGCACAACGGAAGGAACTCGCTGCCTCTTCGCTTCAGTGGCTTTGTTGTCGACACGGAGCATTGTTGGCCATGCATACAGCTCCTTGCTTAGCGGTAATGTTGGTGTGGCAGTGGTTGGGTTGGGCGCCACAACTTGTTGAACGTCACTCGCAGTTAGAAGGGTCGTGGGCGTGATGTCCTCCAAACTGAGAGCGTCCCACCACTGCAGCGACTGGTTCACTGCCAGAAAGAGTGACAACACTTTTAGACACCAGTCATGGTTGCCATAACAAAAAGATATCAAGCACAATGTGACACACATGTGCATCAACGTGTGTGCGCGCACTTGGTTTGTTTGCAATTATTGCATAAAACTACATGTGTGAATTTGCCTACATGGCCAGCGCACCTGCACGGATAGTGTCTGCCGCGGGCTTCATGTCTTCATTATCTTCGCTTGCAGGTGGCTGTGTAGTGTTTGAGGCGTAGGCGTCCAGCGCCCAGGAGTCCAGGTTGGATGAGGGTGAAGCCTGGTGATAATAGTCTCCTGAAGACAGGTTTGCTGCAACAAGCGAAGGTTATGTCAGGTTTCCTACAGGTTGCAGACTGTGCCATGCCATCAGACATACCTTGTCATCATCATACCTCACCTGCAGGGCAAAACACTCCCCTCACCGCCTTCATAATATCTGCAAGCCTGGCCTCCAGGGCGTAGCCTGAATTCTTCTGGTCCAACCTAGCAGCTGCTGCTGCTGCTGGTACGGCGGCGGCCCCGGTGGAGGCGGCGGCGGAAGTCATGGACGATGAGTGGCTGCAGCAGACAGCTGCAGCTTAGCAAGGCTTCAGGGCTTGGGCGCTTGCACTTCGACTGAGGAGGATTTACCCTGCATGCACAACTACTAGCACGTAGTAAGTTCCAGGCCCCAGTCGCAAGTGTTGGGGCTAATACATTGGCCCCACTATATAGTTATGGGCACAATACACTCTCAGCCTTCACTGCGCAGAGTCGAGCCCAGTGACAAGACAATGCACGCACAATTGTGCCTAGGCATGAAGCAGAGACTTGCGCCTCTTGGGCAATGCAAAAGCGCGTGCCGCGGAGTCAAGTGCATTGATGCATGCGGCGGGCCGCGGGTGGATGCATGTGAAAGTGCAGGTACACTTGTGCCCCGCAGGAAACCGCTGCTTTTAAGAGAATGCCTGAGAGAGTGCCGCCAGCATCTGATTGGTTGGACGCACAACCCGTGGGCCCCTCCTCCTTTTTGCTTGTCGGATTGTGCAGCCGGATAGGCACAGGCACAGGGTGTACCAGATAGACCTTGCACTATGATTGAGCTACCTACACCCCTACAGGTCACGGGTAACTCACAGGGCACGGTGCCACCTGGCGTGTACCGTGACGGTAGTCAATGGGCTTGTGACATGACGGCCGCCTTCCCCGGTCAATAGCTGTGCATGAGCATGCATGATTCATGCACATTAACTGTGACCATGTGACAATGATTCAGGGTACTGCGATTTAGCACTGGTCATCACTAGTACCTTGTGGGTTACCGACTCGGTACAGGTTCATCAGTCACCTTGCATGAATTGTGCTTTACGTAGCGAATAGCGCCAACCCGCCTGTCAGGTCACGATACGTAACTCATGCGATACGGGCTGTATTGCGCCGGCGACCAAAACCCTCTCCACACGCCAGCAGCATTGTAGTCCTGACACAAGCGGCCTTGCAGACGTCAGCAATGACCGTGTCCTTCCTGGACCATACATCCGTGCAATAAATGCATGAATCTTGCAGCACTGCATGAGTATTCAAGAATGTGTACCAGTAACTGCTGACATGCATTGCCATGGTATGCACTTTGCAATGTATCGGTAAGACCGTGGTGCCCAGAACTTCACGTATGTGTTGGGAAATTGCCTACGTTGTTTTGCTTCGGATGACGGCCACGGCCTGCTTCGCGTATTGCGCACAATGCGCGCGAAGCTCGTGACATTTTGCAGTTATACCTGTATTTAATGCAATGCAGTGGTCATGTGGCGCGCGAAGCGCGGCTGCACCGCGACGTGCATTTAGCAGTTCGATAGATTGCTACTGCGCTTTATTATACATTACGTCAAAGTGCGTTTTGGAAGCAACATTAATGGGTAAGTTCTGGTCACTACGGTATAACATGTCCATCACAGTGGTGTGCAATGTATTGCAAGATTGGTCGTATGACCAGAACTTGTTCAGCCGCATCAGCAAGTAGAGGATGCACCTGGGCCGCGGCGGCTTGCGACAGCCCCATTGCACACACTTCCCGCAAGCGAAGCGACACAATTCCTGTCAGCATTAGACGGCCTGTCACAGAAAACCTGTGGATGGGAACCGGTCTAGCTAGGCCTACAGGTGTTGGTGCCTAACGCCTGAGGAGCACCTCGCAGGTGGCGCGGGGGAAATGTCAAGGCGTGCGAGGGGGAATTTTGGTCACGAACAAAGTATGACCTCTCGTTCCAAGGAACATGTTGTCTATATTTGTCCCCTACAAGCAGAGAGGCGCTTTCATCAATATATCACTCATAGCGAATGTGCTTACATGGCTCGAGGTTGCGTCATGAACAACATGCACTTTGTACCGTATGTTGCTGTAATGTGTAGTATACGTATAATGTAGCACAATATTGCATAAAATTCCGCCCCCGCTCTGCTCCTGCATATGCTTGCTGCTACTGTTGCTGTGCTACCCTCACCGTCATATAAGCTCTTGATCATGCCCTTTCCCATGTGTGCTTAATTCAGTTGTTGAGCTCACCTTAACTTGGTTACTTGCCCGCCACTTTTGCATTGCATGTAGCCACATGCATTTAATACCTATCATAGCTTCTTGCCTGTTACAATAAGGGTCCGGCCATCTAAGCCATAAAAGACCATGGTGGGATGTATGGCTATTTCTATTTTTATGAAATACGCCCAGCTCCCTGGCTGCTGTAACACACCTCCCCCATTACAATGTAGCACGTCCTCGGCTACTTCTTATAGGGTTCATTTCCTTAGCCCTCCGCCCGCGGGTGACCGAGCCATCGCAACCACGCATAGTCGTGTCTTTCCGGTCGTTCTAGTTCGCGTTCTAGCGAATATTTGGATCATTGAATCTCGTCTTTGCGACCATTCTAGATCGCGTTCTTTGCCGTCCCCTCTTGTTCCTTCCCTGCGACTTTCCCAAGGTCGCGGTGATCTTTTCTTAGTTCTTTACCTATCGAAAAATCGCCGCTATATTCCCCTTGAGAGTCGAGCCCGCGACCTTTGGGTTGTCAGCCCCGATGCCAAATGTTACCATAAGGGCCAAGCCATCAAAGCCATAAAAGACCAGGATACAGTGTATGGCTATTTTGATTTTATGTACGCTGGCTACCGTAACATTGCCCCGTTGGTTATATATTTATGGTTGCTGTTGTGTGCTGTCTGGGTGCTTTGGGCCTGTGATTGTGCGTGCGCGCATACTTGCATCCGCCCTATTGAAATGCCTATATAACCCTCACATTATAATTAATAACTTATTTATTTTAAATATATATCGCGTTTAATGCATTATAACGCAACTTGAATATTCAATACTTGTTGAAAAAAAGAATAATGTTAACGTTTCCAACTGCGGGGTCTCTTGATGTTGCCGCGAAGATATATTAGGTGTGGAAAAATCTGTTCTAAAATTATGGTCTCTGACAAGGCGAGATGTTTACTTAATGCCGCGAAAAATTTGTAAATGGTAAGTATCTGTTCAAAAAACATTGTCTCTTAAAAGGCGAGGTTTTTACTTAGAGGGTACACTGTAATATAAAACATCATCATGAATTTCAAGATGGGGCCAAGCCATTACACTATTTTGAATACCATGAGTGACATATGTTGTTCGCAGCTAGGCTTTGAGGTTAATTGCTCTGAGAGGAAACATGCCAACTTTAATGTTGAGCTGTTCAGTTGGGCTAGTGTGGACAACTTGTCCAAAGTAGCCCGTGCATGTTGAGTCAACATGCGCAAGTAGCAACTCTGTGACATTGCTATGTAGCAATATTGCAATGTAAGTCTAACCATCAAATGTCAGTAGCTTGAATCATGCTACTGAATATATGGTGTTATATATATTTAACACCATTATATGCGTATAAGAGAATATTGCGGTGCCAATTATTCGCACAACACAATGATTGCGTGGTGCAAATGTTGCCCTTCATCGCGACTTTGCTCAGGGTATAGTTTTGTCGGCGATGATAAACAGCTCATGTAACATCCGTGCCTTAACCAATAGGCTATAGCAGCTAAAGTCGCTGCCATGCATGTCCCACAATTGGCCAATTCACCAATTATCAATTTATGTAGGTAAGTAGGTAGCACAACCAATGATTTAAGTACATGTATTCAAGATTTAAATGGGTCCGCTTGATTCATCTCACGTGAACATCATAGTTACACATACTCTTTTTTTGTGATTTTCATGGTAACCGAGCCACATACTCTGCATCACCCATGATATTACAACATTTAAATGCTCTTATCTTTATATGCAAGATGTTCATACATTCAAGAATAAGGTTTCTAGTATAACCACTTCAGTTGTAAGCTTTTCCATGCATCCTTAAACAGCCAGGTCCTTAATTAGTTATGTCACGCATTCATTTCAAAGCATAAACACAAACACATGCATTCACAAAGCACTTATATAACATCGAGATACAAACTAGGTGTTAAACTCTTGTCTTTCGCTAATTACACTTATGGTACATGACTAGCATAGTAGCTATACCGTAACAATGCTCTATAATAATGCGTGGACACTATGAAATGGCAGCTTGAAGTTTCTTATTTTGGCTTGTTGAACATGCCGCACGAAGTCACTTTACCGCAGTGGTATCAGGTAAGCAGTAGGACTTGCATACTTGATAAAACCGTTGCTGCCTATTGACCCAATTAACTTGTAACATTCATGTAACATATAAATAGCACAACGTTGCTCAGCGATTAACTTTCACATGAGAATGCTCTTGTTAACTTTTATATGTTGTCTCATATAAGGTGCTGAAATGGATGGATGCAAGTAAGGCACGAACATGCGTTCGCAAAGATTACTACTGTATGTACACTAAAAATCATTGCCACCTGCAATGGGTGTTACATAAAATGGCTTGTGTAGTATAGCAGCAGCTAACGTTGCAATCCTCCGCAAGGTGCTAATCTGGCTTGCATTCCAAAGTTTTAGGCTTTGTATAGATTGCCACCGTGACGCTTGCGGTTACAACAAGCAGCGAGACGATGACAATGAAGAGTGCTATGTGTGGGTGGTGCACACTTTTGAAAACAATGTAGGAGCTAGATGTTGTGACGGAGCCTCAATGACGAAGTAATCTTTCTCTTCTCCTGTGGCTAATGTAACTTGCTGCCTGCACAGTCGCGCAGATGTACAAAGATAACAGCCAAATCAGCGCCAATCTGGTGCGTGCGGACATACATTAGGTTAGTATCACATGTGATGAGTGCTATGCAGTTCCAAACGTTATAGTCACCCAAGGTCTTCTAGCTTGTAAGGCTGTGCTAGTGAACACTTGGTGTAGCATCATATGATTGCAGTGGGACGCATGCAAACAGCAAGCCCAAGAGGCAGCGATGATAGAGGCTTCCTACCAGTGATTCCATAATACATTTGTCATGACTGACTACATATGTACATGTGCACGAGTTGTGTCACAGCGCAAACAACTGCTAACAGCACTGACATCTTCGGGATCAACCTGGCACCGGGTCCTCGAGAGTCGCATTTGTGAGATCATTGATGCGCGGGAAAGCCACCTTCTCATCTAGGAGGTTCTGAGACCAGATCAGCATCTTCAGCAGCATTGGTAGCCTCGGGTCTGTGTGGCACACAATGACAGGTGTAAGACAGGAACATACACATAACTTACAGCAGAGCTGTACATGCGCGTGTTGACAGACATTTGCATACGCATGCATGTGTATGCACGCACAGATGCAAACAGGTACAAGTAATGTAGGTTTCTGACCTAAGCCTTGCTACAGAGTACCAGAACAAGGGTTTGGGAACACTTACGCGTGCGGATAACCAAACCAACAAACACGCATTCTCAATCCAACTGATGGACAGAGTGCTAAGCATATCTGTGAAGCAAGTACACACGCTACTGAGTGGATCAATGCACAGAATAATTCACTCAGGCAGAGAGAAACAAGGAACGGAGGTGTATACGAGCGCGATGAGTGATTGCACCACATGTTTGTGCCTGCTGGCCAAACACCAAGCACAACAGGAAGCTTGTGTGGTCACACCCATGTCTCATACGCGCACACACCGACACACCTTTCTCCTGGCACTGTGATGTAAGTATGGCGGCATTGAGCTCGCTGGCAGTTCTCTGCCTCTGCGACAGGTCCAGCAGATCGCCCACGGGGCAGGCGGACGCGTCCTCAAACGCAAGCAGCGCGACGGTACGCTCCAACTCATCCAGAAACGCGTGCTGAGCACAAACACCAACACGCGTTAGCAGAGGACGTTGCGCGAAGGAAACAAAACAACAAAGCAGCATCATGTCCTGAGCACAGCGCGGCTCGTGTGAAGTATACAAATTGTGGTTGGTAAACAGATCACAATCGCACAGACGCAAGCAAGCATGCATATACACACGTGTGTCTGCGTGTGCACACGCATGCACACTCGCGAGCGCAATTTATGTTATGTTGGTCAGTACTGATAGCATGTGCAATGGCTGTTGTTAAAAAAAGGAAGGAAAAACGAGCGGAATGTCAGGCATGTGCCGTGCAACACTGTATGTTTGATGGACAGCGTGTGCATGGGTGGCACATAACGTACATTCTCTTCTCCTCGTGGTGCGAGCTCCTCCTGCGCAAACTCCAGTGCCTCCTCAATCTTCCCGCCCCGTATCAACTCAATGAGCTTCTGCTGCTGCAGGTGGAAGAACAGCTGCGGGTTCGTGTCCAGTATCTGTGAGCAAAAGCAAATCAGATGAGGCCACACTTTCTTAATTGAAGTATTGTTATGCAATGAGTCAGCAGGTAGGCTGTGAGACTGCCACACAAGCTTCAAGCTTTGCAGGCTACAACAGTTGCTGTTCGTGGTGTGCAGAACTTTGATAGTATTGCTGATGACTAATGAAGACTGTGCTGTGGGATGACCACACCATGCGTCTAGTGTGAACATAGCGTTTCAAGGTGCAATGCACAGAAAGCATATCCGCAACAGATTGTCCAAAACTCAATGCCGTACACAGTAACTTGTGGCGTACACGCAAACACACTTTCCAGTATCATTGCCAACACTTGCATCTATGCGGTACGAGTTCAAATTTATCTTGCTCCTGAGTTGCTTCATAACTGCTTGCAGTTAGGGATGCTATAAGCAGGAAGCAGGTTACTTGCTTCGTCTTACAGAAGTCCTAACTGTCGCCTACGCTTGAGAAGTATTGCGTACCAAACAGTGACTAGTCCAGTTGTCTTTGCGCTGTGCAACCTCACAGTGCATGCCCAGTGCATTTACACGCTGTATGCATGCGGATACTGCTTGCTTCAATTGAAACACACGCTTATGCACATCTGCCAGCGCCTGGCTTTTTGAAGCTGCACAGATGTCTATGAGCACAGTGTGTGTACTTGTACTTGTTTTCAGAATTGCAAGAGTCCATGTCTCTGTGTACACGCGCATGTGTGTGTGAGTGCACGCGCATGTGCATGTGTTTTTCCAATAATATATATGTGTGTGTGTCTACACACGTGTACACATGTAAAAGTACATGCTCGCTGTTCACCTCAGGGTTGAGATCGTTGACTCTCTCTATGGCGTCCTCAACGTCTCCGTGCTGCACGGCTTTGCGCACAGCCATGCGGTCATGTATGCCAGCGAGGTCGGCTCCCGGGGCCGTCCCGCTCTCTGCCTGGAACTCCCTCGCGGCGTCCACGTAGCCCTCCGTCACCAGGTAGTTCATCACAAGCCTGTTCATGTCCTCCTTCCTAACAGCCACCGCCGCCGCACGCCTCTCCCACTCGTCCCTGCCAACCACCCTCTGCTTGGCATTGCCGCCCCCGCCTGCTGCTCCGCCGCCTCCTCCTCCTCCTGCTCCTCCTCCTGCCCCTCCTCCGACTCCAGCTCCTCCGCCTCCACCACCGCCAATGACACCGCCGCCTCCCACCGCCAGCACCGCCGCCATCCTCAACAACAACCCCAACTACGACCTCAGCTATGCCCACAGCGACACAGCAGCCCTTCTCTGCGCCGTCGGCGGCGGCGGTGTGGTTGACATTGTCGTCGGCGGTGTCGTCGGCATCGTTGGTGGTGACCTTGGGCATCAGCTGCAGCTTCGGCATTGAGCTTGGAGCTTGGAAGCTAGGCTTGCAGCTTGCCGCGTCAAGCTTGCAGCTTGAAGCAGTACTCAAAGCACAAGCTTCAAGCTTCCTATTTGAAACTTTAGCTTATGCTCTGCACAGTGTAACTTAGAAAAATAGCTTGACTTCCATCAATCAGCCTACAGCTTGGCTTATTGTCAATATCACAACACAGCAGAGTAGTCTCAGGCTTCGGCAGCTTAAGCAGCAGCTTGAGACAAGCGTGATTGCCTTTGGCAGGTGCGGCTGCAGGCAGTGTGTGTTTTGTGTGTTCTTTTGTCGCTTGTATGTTGCATTGCGGCTTGCATTATGTGTGCATACTTTGTGGCAAGGGGTAGACTGCAAAGCAAGTACACACGCAGAGCTGAAGTTGTTTGTGAGGGAGGGAGCGCCTTGCAAGCAGCAGCCATGGCAAGGGAGGAAGACAGCCTGGCAGCCTTCGAACAGCGTGCTGCAGCTGCTGAGGTGTGGGTGTATGTCCATGTGGTGTGGGTGTGCAATCGCTTGCCTTTGTGCATGTGTGCATGCGCGCGTGTGTGCATACTTGTGCGTGCATGTACTTGTACATGCGTGTTGATTCCTATGTTTGCTTGTTTGCTGAAAGTGTTCAACACAGAGCATGTTTGTGAAAATGCCTGCCCAAGCATGCATGTGAACATCTGTTCCTGAGGCACATATATGCAAGGAGCTTACTTCGTCCAGATGCATGTACCAAAACACAATTGCTGTTGTTGTGCGCAGGAGCGCATCGCAACATTAGAACAGCAGATGGCAATGACCGGTAAGCTTCCACATCAATCAGCATCATTGATAGCTTCATACTTGTTTTTGAAAACACATCATGCCATCTGCACACGCTGCCTGACCTACAAGAGGCTCCCTTGTTGGCATAACGTAACATAACCCCTACTCACTTGCATTGTCTGTGGTGTTCAACTGGGATCATAACATCATACGTGGGTTGGTTATGCAGCAGCGCCAGGTGCTGCCTCAGTAAGCTCGGATGCGCTTAAAGCCAAGGTTCTAGCCATGTTGAAGGACGTTCAGCAAAACCTTGCACAAGCCTTGAGTGAGCAGACTGATCTGAAGTCAAGGCACGCACAGGTGAATATGTGTTGTTTGCTTAATCACAACTTAGTAAATTGTTGTCATGCCTGGTGATGCTGACTCAGTGTTGGTTGGGCAATGTGTTGTGTGAGCCAGCGGCCCGTCTCATGTTGAGCTTGTGCAATCAGGTTGTCCAAGAGAGGGACCGCTTGGCCGTGGAGAATGCCAAACTTAAGTATCAAAACCTGCACCTGACCAGGGCTGTGAAAGCGGCTGATCAGACCAATGAGACGCTCAAGCAGAAATGAGGCAGGCAACGGATCAGCATAATTGAGAGAGAGTGTACAAAGTATGCAATGAGGTCTTAATGCGCGTTGATATTGTATTGTGTTTGCATGATTGTGTGGACGTCTACTTTCCAAATGGATTTCTCGTGATAGTTGTTGTTGCGGGCACAAAGCGTGCCGACATTTCTGGCCGCACACTGTGATGTGCGCGCATTGAATAAGCGGTTGAATTGCGTGCCACTTCAAGAGTTGACACTTGTCTTCAATACATAAACTCCATGCACTGGTTGTGTGCATATAGGGTGATCAGCTACAGGTATACACTCAAGTCTCAAGGACTAGGGCATATGCATATGTGGCTGGGGGCCAAGCAGTTGTTCTCATTGTGGCAGAGTCGTCTTCGTCATCGTGCATGTCGCCAGCTTCAAGGGCCCTTTGGCTAATCTCTCCCTTCCGTGCGGTCAGCAGGTGGTTATGGTTGCTGTACAAGTGTCTCTGCATCTCGTGCTGCTCCTGTTGCTGCCTGGTGTACTTGGTTGTCTTCCAGAGTCTTGGGGTGTGTACAAAGAACGTGGAGAGTATTAGCTGCGCGCAACGCATGCTACACACAGCATACATGGAGTGCTTGACTATCAAAGCTGTCGCCGGGAAGGCTTCCCATGGGGGCCATAGCCATTGTCGCGTCGTGCGTGCACTGTGCGGCGTGGACATCTCTAACGCTCCTGCGTGGTACTGGCAGGTGATCTTCGACACCTTCCTTTGTTTTTCTGCTTGCTTACCCCTCCTCCCTCTGGTCTAGCTACAGCACACAGTTAGTGTAGAGGGCCCCCCACCCAGTTGTCAGTAGCTTTGCAGTGCTTGTTGCTCTTGTTTGTATTACTGTTGTTCTTCTCATACCAGTTGCTTTGGTTTGACTACAGTTCCACGTGTTGTGCCTTTTACATGACACAACACAACTTGCCACTGCATGCCAAGAGCTAGCGCCATCAACAGCATATATGACATGCTTATTAATTACACAACGCACCTTTAACACGACCACCTGGCTCAACTACGCTCACGCTGCCTACTTCTCTACCTACTCTACCACTACAACTACCCCACCCTGCTAGTCATGCATGCTGTGTTCCTTCCAAGTCTTAGTGTGAAAGCTCTACCTTAGGCCCCCGTCTAATCAACAACAAACACTACTGGCACATTAAAATCACCTGCTCTAGTGTGTTGTGTATCGTCTTGCTATGATGGGTTTGCTTGCATCTTGCACGCCGACTTTGAGGGCCTTGCACAGCTCTTATGCAAATTATGTGTATACCAAAGAGGTAAGCCAGTAATGCACCTATGTGCGTGCACGTCCGCGACTATGTATGCATGCGCGGTCATAAACACGTTGTCATACTTGCATACTGCTTACGTACAGCTTCGTCTCTCTCTAAGAGCGCCGACATATGCGTTTGCCCGTGAGGGGCTACAATGCTCTAAAATCAGAACAACTCGATGACCACTGAGGTGCTCGCAGTGCGTTGCTTCATACCAAGCAGACCACCGCATACGAAACAATATGAACGGCTGCAGTGCACCCATTCAGCAGCCTGCTCAGTCCTCATCATCTGCCAAGCAAAGGAAAGGCATCAACATGAAGTCACACACACCACTCCATGCGTAAAAGTGCAGAGATTGGTGTTGTGACTTGCCTGACCGAATGTCTTTATTTATTTTGCCTGCGGCCAGCAGCTGCCTCTGAACCATGCGCATAATGAGGTAGAACCAGTACAGGTTGAGCACCATCAGCACCGACAACATGACGTTGAACTCATAGTACTGGCGAGGGTATGGCTTCGTCAGATGCAGCATTTCCACGGACTGGATGCTGCGCACAACACGCATATCAATCTCTTACGTTTGTAGTACTCAAAGGTATGACACGTTACAGACACACTTGGTGACAACAACTGATAAACAATGACCAACTCAACCTGCACTCAATCATGTCATGAACAGGCAAACATCCCACAACGCATGAAAAGGCGCATGAGCAACAGCACCCACCATGGGGATGAGTGAGTACGTGTTGGCAGTGGTTGTTGGCACACAACCAATGTGAACTCTCCCATGCAAGCCTTGATATGCATAACTCGCATATGAGTTTCAACCCAACCAATTCAGTAGCGCGCAAACAGATAGCCATTCATGTTGTTGGTTGTACCTTGTGCTCCAGAGGATCCAGAAGGGGAAGTATATCAGCCTGAGCAGGATCCAGCTGGCCAGGAACACGCCAAACAGGCCCTGGACAAGGGTCTCCCACTTGGCCAGATTGGCCAGCTTGGCCGCCCCCAAGAACACGTCGCATGTGTCGTGGAGCAGGATAACCATAGAACCAATGCGAAACAACCTGTTCAAGGAGTGTGCACTAGGGCTCACATACACACATACACAAGCACATGCATATGCACAGACGCACGCACGCACGCACGCAACAACAATTCGACAGCTACCAGGCTTACCCTTCAAGATATGAGTACGAGAGCAGGCCGAAGGTAACAACATGGTGGGTGATCATGACCCAATAATCCTTCTTCTTGTCTTCTACAAAAGCCACTGCAAACGCGGAGTACGCATAATAGGCCGTCTCCACAAAGTACAAATATTTGAGCTGCGGACTGCGAGAAACGGCCAACACATATACACAGGCATCAGCACACGTGTTTGCTACATGTTATACCTGTGCATGCAACAACAACACAACAATGAACCACACCCTCACCTCAAAGCTTGGGTTGGAGCGCCAATCCAGAAGTGAGTTGTGTCGGTGAACCATGGCTCCTTGTACACCACAAGCAGCGCATAACACGAGGTGAACAGGTAATATGAGAACTTCCATGACTCGTCATTCCATTTCACCATCTTCCTGTCTGCTGCGCCATGCTCAGCCTTTACATTGTCATCCTTCTTCTTGATGCCGAGGAAATACTGCCCCAGTGGCTGCAACACACAAGCAGTATCGACACAGGGCACACACTATGACAGATACATCACATGTGCAAGCAGGTTGAAAGCAAGGAACCGAAACATTTACAATAGCACTATGCACACACGCAAGCATGTCAGCACGCGCGCACGGGCATGCGCAAAACTCACCTCGAAGACGTCCTTGCACAATATGTGCCGTATGGTAGGATAAATGCAGAGCAACACAAGGAAGAAGAAGCCATCGTTCCAAGCCACCCTCGCTTTGAACTGCTCATGAAAAGGCAAACATACTACACTGAAACATGCACGCCAATACAGACTCTAACAAAGTACAGTGCATGGTGACTGGTGGACATCATCATCGCTTCGCCCAGCCAGATAATACTATAGGAGTATGACCGTATGATGGACGAACCTTTTCAGAAAGCGGGGTGGAGTAATCGAGTTTTGACGTAGGTAACCGCAGCGTGTCTCCTGAGCCAGGCTTAACAACAACCTCTCCCCAGGCAACACCTGCAAAATTTTCAAGCCCGTAAACATGCAACACACAACAAGAACTGCAAAGTCAACGCATACACAATGCATGACGGTTTGGCCTACCTCACAATAGTGCTAAAATACATGTTGCAAACATGCCGTGAGCAATCAGTGGATAGTGGTTGGAAAAACACATGAGAATGCAGTTTAATATACAGTGAGCGAATTGCTGACGGCCTGAGCAGATCTCAAATCTCAAGTGATTACGATGACATACAACCTTCGTTGAGTTGGTTGTCAAGTAAGTGCGGCAGCGGCACAATTGTTGTGTGCCAACGCGCAAAGCAACAGTGTTGCGCACAATGACGCTGTGATGTAATGCAGAAGGCGCAACAGCAAATACAAACAAAACACGATAAACCAACTGTGTCCAGCTACTGCAAGCGCATGCTATGCTATGCAAGCTAGCCAACACAGCGGCCACCGTCTCAACACAAATGAGCAACGCATTGTGGATGCACAAACTGCAGTAAGAAGGAGCAGAATTGCAGCAGAACTGTCCGCGGCATTAACAGCTGACACATACGAGAATGTAACTGTAGGCATGTTTCACAGCTGCGGTGTGTTGCGTTGTAATGCAGTAACAACTTCGCTGGCACAATGCGGATGCTGTGCTGTCACCATGCTGCAGCTGCTCAGCTGCAGATCATGCTCTCTATATCAAAGCAAGCAAGTCGCCTCTCACCAAACAGCAACCCGCAAGCGGCAACGCATCCCGCAGATAACCACGCCCGCGTCAACGACGACGGCGACGGCCGGCGTAGGGACAGCATGGGGGAAAGGGCAGGACTCCGGCCGGCAGGGGACCTGTCACCCCACCCACCCCCGCCCACACCTCCGCCGCCCAACGACCCCCGTCACCGTCACCGCCGTCACCGCCGCCGCCTCCTGCTCCTGCTCCTGCTCCTGCTTCAGACACCTGCTGGCTGAGTGCTGCTGGCCTTTCCCGCCCACCCATCCGCGGCGCTGAGCAGCTGTGAGGGGGACAGCCAAGCTAAGCCAAACCAAGCCGCGCGTGGCGCTTTGCTGCGCAGCTTGGTCGTCTTTATAACTGGCAAGTGCATTGCCGATGTGCAACATTGGGCACGGTAATGTCGCGCTGTGCCAATACCTCAGTAATAAAAAGGGGTTACCATGTTAGAAACAACTGTCACATGCATGCATTGTTAGTATCAGTGTATGTGATGAAGATGTTGCCTGCATGGTTCACAACAGATAGCTGATTTGAAACAGCAGGGGCCAGTCAGATAAGCAAGCAACGATTGCATGTATACTAAAAACGGAATTAAACGAAATACTTATGTTAATCATGTGTAGCATGACAATAGATATAGGTCTACACGGCGGCATCTGCGTCGTGCAAATGCGTAAACACTCATGTTTGATGTGGTTAACTTGCTACTCTTGGTGGAGAGCGCCGCAACCAGGAGATGTTTGAATAATGCATGCGAGCGGCTAATCATTACCATGATGGTGCATTTTTTAATCAATGTCATCACGATGTTATGAGGTAACATCTGTACATATTAAGCCATAAAAGTGATTGTCTCTGCAGTATTTGGTTATGTGCAAAAGCCATACAGAAGCTCGTTTGTTATTTTAACTAAAATTCATGTTGCAGCCATAGTGGATGGGTTTTGACGTGGTTTACTTTGGCTGCTTGTGTACTTACTGTTATGAAGGTTTATAGTGTTACCAGTTTTGATGACGCAAAAAGAAAGAAAATATCCTTTAGGTATCTTACATTGGATGCCACTCTCTCTCTGCTGTGAATGGTCTCGAGTTGGGTTGAACTCTGCTAAATTTGTACGTTACTACATTTGTGTATATGGGTTGTTTACTCTTGGCTAGACACTATACTACCATGTGCACGACTTCAAGATTGTGTGTGCTGGCTTGAATAAATTAAGCCAGCACACAATCGTAAGTTGCTTGGATAGCAACCTTTCTGCCTCAATATACAAATTGTATATCTATGATACAATAAATTTGTCGTACTGTATGTTAAGCCACTATTGTTACCGAAGTTTTAGATCTGAGCACATCCCGCAAACCATTTGGTAAATTGCTAATTAGCACCCATAAACATTGGCATTTCGTTTTCAACTTACAACAAATGGTCATGTACAATTGTACAAAAATTGCGTGTACAAATGCTTAAAAGGTTAACATACAAATACACAACAAATTCATACAATAAGTTGAACAGAAAGATCACTTATAGAAAATGCAGCGTAGTAGACACATATACTGCATAATAACAAATTAGTAAGACTTGTTTATAAGATGCGCAGCTTTAAGTTCATTGGATCAACGAACTTATTTATCCACGTTGGCATGAAAAGTGAAGGTTTGGTTTGCGCCATTTAAACTTACCCAAGAGCGCATGTTCATTTCAGCAATTGGTGCGAGCTGAGATCTATGAAATACATAAATGTATCTACGTAATAGCCGTCCTCGAAATAGGCTCCGGCACACCTACACAATAATTGAATATGTGCGCGCATATATGCAACTTTCATTGGCATGCATGCAAACCGTTATGCAATGTTATCGTTCATGTCTTTATACTATTCTTTGCCTGCATGTCATTTATAACAAGCTCTGATTGCCAGTATGGCTTTTGGAATTGTGTCTTAGCTCATGTTCCGAATATTTGTTTTTATCATATCATCATTATGTGACGATAGAACCAATAAGGTATTCGATTGCACACGTTAACAGTGGCACTGTTCTGTTTCTTTTCCGTAAACGTGAGCGACACAGCAGTTCAAGCATGATTGGGGTCGATGACATGTACTGTTGATAAAGCAAAATAAAGTTATTGATGGATCTAACTCTGTTTGTAACGGAGTGCTACCTCTATAGAAGTTCCCGCCCTTATTTAGGGTTACATAAGGGTCCTAACGGGGTTAGACAGCCAATTAAGGCATATTAGGGCTATTAAAACCTAGTGTTAATGCTCTAATATAATGTTGCGATAAGTAACACTAATATCGGCAGGAGACTCATGTCTCATGCCGATATCAACCGCATGACGGCGCTGCTAACGCAGCGACCGCCATAGCCGGAGTATCTGTTGCTCTGGCAACTGCCACGGCGGCGGCGGTAGCGTCGGCGTGGCTGATGGTGGTGTTGGGGTGAGGGATTAGAGGGAGGAGGGGTACTCCCCCTTACATCGGTATCGGAGCACGGGCGGCAAGGGGCCCGTGGGAGGTGCGGCGACAGGTAACAGGCACTGCAGGGGCGGCGGCAAGCGGCAGGCACCGCAGCGGCAGGCGGCAGCGACGGCAACTAATGGTAGTTATTATTTTATTTTCTTTTACTGCTGTGGTAACGCTGCTGCTGGTGCCTAGCCTAACCTAGCCTAGCATGGCAGATCATGCCATGCCATGCCATGCCTAACCTGCCTGTCATAGTCCAGTTTGTTATTGGATGAAGGGAGGCGGCCATCCAGGCCCCTCCCTCAAGCATTGCATGCAAGCATACAACATAGTAATCATATACTGATTATTTTACCATATATTGTGTGCTGACCACCACGTGGATTCGTGGTGGTGTAAGGGTTTTCATCCATTTTCGATAACTCCCTTAAGGGCAGTTCGGTGACAACGATTGCCTCGTTACCGCCAATGAGCGCGGTGAGGCCGCCAGAATTTACTGAGCGGCCAATATCAAATTTCAGACTCACAACTCGATGATACCAGCCTGTAAGGTCGAGTTAACGAGATTTTGGCACCCCGTGTGTCAATTGTAGTTATAGTTATGAGTGGAGCTGGGTTGTACAAACTAAAACTTTGAGCAGCCATCGTGAACCGTCGCGTGCATTCGCTTACGGTTTATATTAAAGTGATTGTCGAGTTAAAAGGTGTTTGGAGAGCTCTGCTTTTAGCTGTATACTCTACATAAACCCCTTGAAAACTTGACGCGACAAAAGCACGAAGTTTTGCCACTTCATGCAGTGCACAATCTGTGTATTGTGCATTTGCTAACGGCTTATATCCTTGGGCAGATGGCTGACCAAGGAGAGGGAGGTGAGAAGTACTTCGCCGTCCCTGACTCATCATCGTCATATGAGCCATTGGGTGATGACAAAGTGAGGAACTCGGATATGAGTGAGAGCTACAAGCTCACTGCGAGTGACAAGGAGAAAGCTGAGCAAGATAGCGAAGCTTCTCCCAACCAGTCTACTCAGAGTGGACCAGCTGCAATAGACACACAAAGTGTCATTGGCGGGGCTATTAAGAAGTATGCCTCGGAGCGTAAGGCTCTACGTGACACCAACCCTTAGCTTCGTCAGGAAGCGTGGGAGGCGTGGGCACAGAAGGTTCGGGATAGCTATGAAACGGACTTTGACACTTCCTCCGAGGAAACGAGTCTTACAAGCAAGGAAATGGTGATCCGTATGCTTGAGCACGAGTTGACGAACAATGTTCCGCTACTTGTGCTTGGCGATTTTAAAGTGGCTGCTCTCATGGCTGTTTATGATAAGCCACTCTCATACGAAGGGAAGCGAATGGCGTTTGAAGCCTTGGCCAACTTGGTGGTGGAAACCTCGCAGCGTTGCAAGGATGTGTTATAATACTTGGGGCTTAAATCAGTCTCGGAGGACAAGTTGGCTAGCTAAGTCAAGTTAACAACACGCCTTGATGTTATACAATTTCAATTGGTGGCGCTTCGCCAGCAGGTGACGGGTGCTACTTCTGCAGCTAGTACGTCGGCGGGGCTGCCGGTTACAGCGTTGAACACTCCCGAGAAGTTCAAGCCCAACGGCAGCGTTACCATCCACGACTGGGTGGTGACTGTCAAGCACTATTTGACAGCATTAAGATGCCATTTGGTGAGCTAATTGCTATTGCTAAGTTGCTTATGCTGTCTGACGCACTCGCCAAATGGGCGAGACAGACATATGATGGTGCTTTAAAGATAGTAGAAGCACTGTATCAGTTTCTGTTGGAACAATATGGTGGCATGGACCTGGCCACTCAGGCTCGTAACAAACTCAGCAAGTTGCAACAAAATGGTCGGGCCGCTTCGGTGTATATGCGAGAGTTTCAGTAATTGGTGGGTCGCGCTAACAGTGGCCTGATGCCTATAGATAATGCCGAGCAGCTTGAGTTGTGCAAGCGTGGCTTAGATGCGCGTGTGCGCGATCACTTGCAGTACAACACGGCAACCTGACTGCCTTGGGTTCCTGCCGACTTGACCACATTGCAAAAGCTAAGTGCATACATGTATGATGACGACATGGCGATGCAGGAAAAATCACATGTAGCAGCTGCGGCCAAGCCGCAAGGAGTGGGAGGCAAGCGTTACCATCAGCCGAGCGTACACGCGGCAAAAAGCCAACAACTTACATGCCCCCCACCAGTGCTACAGGTGGTGTTGCGCCTGCTGCGGCTTGCAACTGTTTCATGTGCCGTCAGCTTGGCCACATTGCAAAGAGTTGCCCAAACAAGGCGAAGGGCAAGGCCAAGAAAGCTGAATACGATTACGCCGTAACTGATGTAAGAGTGGTTGATAGTCAGTTGCTTGAGATGCAGGCAGTAAACTGGTTTAATGATATGTCCCAAGTGCATGTAATGACATATGCATGGCAAGCACATGACAAGCAACCACTTTTTAATATTGGAAACGTGGAAGAAAATGCTTGTGTACTGGTACATGTGAAATTTCACATGCTTACCGATGTGTTGCATGCATTGACTGACTTGCAAAACCTTGAGTATGGCGGTGATGGTGCCAAAGTATCATGGCCCATGGTTAAAGCATACTCGGGGGGGTAGTATCTTAAAATAATGCAACAAGCGTGAAACAGGGACATGACGATTGTCAGCAATTTTGATCAAACCCCCACATTAATCATGGACTCTTGGCTACCTTTTAAAGACGAGTGGTACCTTTGTTGTGGACATTTAGTGGCACAATGCAGGGTGCAAATATTGGCAACGGCCGTGCACCTGAGGATACTCAGTTGCACGGTCGTGGCTCAGTCCACCTGTAATCTCAATGATGTAATGGCCGTCACCGCCAGTCGGCGGCCGTTTGCATAAAGGGACTGACCTAGACTGACAGGTACCTGTTAATTGTTTAACAGGTATTATTTATCAGTTCGAAATAACAGCAATCAATACTGTGTTGGTTTCTTATTGCATGTATTGCATGTGACGTGCTGCATGCATGCCAACATGTGCTTCTCAACGTTAGTAACATTTTCAATGTTGACTCCACGTTGATGAGCGCATCTCACTGTACCATGACATCCTCTTCAACAATTATGAAGCATTGCTTGGTCATAGAGTAGGCTCCAACTTCAAAATCCTTATACTTGATTCACAAATGCACATCCACACTACCTAAGACATGATACTTCTTCATTGCATTGGGTAGGCACGGCAATCATTCATGATGTTTGTGAGCATGCAGCATGTTTTATGCTTATACGCAAATATGCTTACAACAGGTCGACGCAAGCGTTCGGCTGGCGGCGGCGGCGGCGGCGATTGTCTATGTCCGGAGCCAGGACATCTTCACTCACCTACATATGGTAGGCGCTCTGCTGATATGCGGTATGACAGCTGGTCAGCAATGCACGCATCCACAACGCATGCAACCACTGTTTTGATGTGGACACCAGCTTTGTTCACATGCAAAGCAAGCCCCAACGAACCTTAACTACACGTACACACCGCCTGTTCTAGTGACTGCAGCTACACCAGCATGGTCACCCAAAAGCAGCCGCAGCAGCCGAAGCAGCCCTCCTCCGCCGCAGCTGCCGACGCCAACCCCACAGCCCACAACAACCACCTCAACATCAAGTCACATCTCAGCAACAAGCATCTCAACACCACCACCAACAAGGCCAGCAGCAGCGACAAGCTCAACAACATCATCAACAGTGTCAGCCATGTGAGGCTGTACGTGGGCGGGTTGCCGTCTGCAGGCGTTACGCCGGACCAGCTGGCGGAGCGGTTCAGGCCGTTTGGGACTGTGTCTGACGTGGAGATTGACTGCAAGGATAGGCGATTTGCACATCTCACGCTACTGCCCAAAGCCGCGGATAGGTAAGGGGGGGCTTTGGGGTGTTGTGATTGTGATTGTGGTTGTGGTTGTGGTTGTTCGTTTGTTTGTCTGTGGTTGGTGAAGCAGGACAGCACCATGCATCCGTTGGTGTGTTACCACTTATGTGCATGCTTGTAGTTTGTGTGGTGACTTGATGTCAATAGTAAAACCAAGGCAACCACCAAACACCCAAACAAGCACTGGAACGTACAGACAGCAAAGTTTACCTTTCGTTCCAGCGAGCAGTTAGTGCTCAGCATGCCGCAACAATAATGCTTGCCCATTTCAGTCAACAACCTTGGTTCACATGAAGTAAATATGCTTCGAGTCAAACTCGAAGGATAGTCTCACACTGCAATGCGACTGACTGTTTAAGAAATCAACACGAGTGTTTTGCACGCACGTCGTTCTCCCAAATGTGACTGGCAACATGGCAAGAGTGACAACAGGACTGTGACTGTGCGTCGACGCAATGCAACAAGTGTCACAATATACTATTGCGCCAGTGTGCAGAGGTGTTTTTCGGTGTACAATGGCGCGCGATGGCTGGGGTCAGCGCTCAGAATCGCAACATCCAAGCCGACGTTTGTGGAGCGACTTCAAGCCGAGTGGCAGGCGGATGCGGCGGCTCAAGCCATGGCTGATGACAACAGGTTTGCTTGGTAGTTTGTGCTTTGTGTTGTGAGTGGCACGCGCACGCACGCACGCATGCGCATGTGGTGCAGGCGCGCGTTCATACATCCACATACACGCGTGTGCGTGGGTGCCGTCGTGCAGACATGTGTATGTGTGTATGTGTGCTTGTGCGCGTGTATGTGTGCGTGCGTGCATGCAGGCGCCTGCGTGCGCGTGTGCGTGGTTGTGGGCGCATTCGCGTGCATGTGTGTGACTGTGTGCGCCTGTTTCTGGTTAACACACGAGTGTGTTAAGACGTTGTTTCACTCAGGGACAATGGCACAAACCTGTTGCCACACGCGCTCGCGAACCCCTCCTCCACACTTCACATACGCCCACACCCCTTAGCCAAGGAGGTAATGAGTTTAGTTTTTCTGACCAAGTAACGCCATTGAAGCATGCCATTGTCATCATCATGGTTGAATGCTGTAAGTGCTTTTGTTTTTTGTGTTGTGTTTTGTTTTTGTTTCTCATCCTTTTTATTTGGTTTGACTTGCATCGCAGACAATTGAAGTGCCTGTAAGCGGCAGCGCCAAAAAGCACAGGCGTAACTTTCCCGAACTCACTTTTTCTTACAAACCCAACACTACTTCATTGTGGGACCTTCTGCACACGCCATCATCAACCACACCAACCAAGCCTAAGGTTCAACCCTCCAAGCCCAAAAGCCAGCCAAACAATACAAACAACACCCCCAACACCGCATTACGAGCCAGCAACACACCCGTGACGCAAGCGCGGCCGCGGCTTTCCCTCAATGACATCCCGCATGCGACGAGGACTCCATTACATGATGTGGATGTTGGTGATGATGATGAAAGGGTTGTGGATGACATGGAAGAAGAGCCGCCGACCCCACCGCGGCGTGATGAAAGGTTTCTCCTTCGCAACCTCAAGCGCAAAACAGTATGTATGTATGTATGTATGTATGATAACTTTATTTTCTGGCGAAAAGGCTTGCATAAGCTTGCATGCGTGTGCATGCGCTCAGTTATATGTGACTCCGTAAAGTTATGACCCTAAAACACTCGAGATAGAAATCGTAACCCAGCACATTGATCATGTTGCTTGCTGCATGCACTTTGGAGCCTTGGTTACCATACCACATGGACCAAGAGCAGTGGTGCTGGTAATATCTCAACTTCATGCACACTTCTGAGGTTATCACATCATCAACAGGATCAAGCGGAGTCTGCTGTTGGTGCTATGAATGGTAAGTTTCATGTACTGCTGATGGATGGATTCCAACAAGTGATGCACTTGGTGTTCGTGTATTCCTGCTGTTCGCGGGTTCCCTACATACAATTTGTATTGATAAGTTTATCTTGCAGATGATATCGATCCCACTGAAAGAGAGGCACTCGACGGCGAGCGTGATCGCCAGTTGGAACTGTTATCTGCAATGTTCCCGTCACAAAACCCTGCCTCTGAAAAGTAAGCGCTGCATGAGAGCACGCGTTGGCGTGCAGTTGCGCATGCGTCTGCGTGTGTGCATATGCTGTGACGAGTGCTTTTGCTTCCTTTAGCTATGCATGCAGCAAATCCGTTTGGTAGTGTACCCATAAGTTGCTTATCGTACCTGTAGTGCAGCATCAGTTGCATGTGCATGCTTTGCCCGCGCGTGATGGATTGTCAAATGTGCTCTGCAGGCCTGCAGTTAACCTGCAACCGCGCGTAAAGAAGAACCTTCCCGCGTTCTCATCCACATCACGCTTTGATCCAACGCACAGTGATGACGCTGATGAAGCTGTTGACAATGGTGAACAGGTTTCAAGTGAGATAGCAGTCAAGCCTGTTGTTTCATCAGTAGCAGCATCACGAGCATTTATGAAAGAAAGGGACCCCTCTTTGCTGCTGCGCAACCTGAAGCGGTTGAAGGCTGGCACTGAGGCGGTTGGTGACAGCGCTGCCAATGCTGCCGGCAATGCTGAGCTGAGAAGAGGTGTTGATGCTGATAATGATGATACGAGCATTGGTGATGCGAGTGCGGGAGTTGGCAAATTATTGGAAAGTGGCAAGCAGTTGCCTGCTGCTGCGCGCAAGGAGGGCACGTGGGCGAGTCTCACTGCAGGAGGACATAAGTTTGTGCTGCAAGACTCGCAGCAACAGGCACAACGACCACCACCACCACAAAGACAGCCACAACATGAACAACAGCAGCAGCAGCAAAAACAGCCACAACCACAACCACAACAGCAGCAGCCACAACCGCAACAACAACAGTTCCAACTACCGCAACCACAGCCACAGCCACAGCCACAGCCACAGCTACCAGCGGCTCCACTGTGCCGGTTCATGCGCAGCGGGAGTGCGGCGGAAGTGGAGGCTGAGTGGCGTGCAAAGCGGGCGACGCTGCTTGAGGACTTCAAGCGCAAGCGGCGTGCGGCTGCAAAGGACGGCACAGCGGCGGCGGCTGCAGCCAAGCGGCCCGCTCGTGGCGCGAAGACGGCACGATGAGAGCGTGAATGGAGAACGTGTTCATACTGAATATCAAGGATGGTCATGTGTGGTGAGAGCTGCTCAGCACAAAGGGGCTAGTCGAGTTCACTAGTACGCTAGTCGACTAGTGTCATTGATTGTTAGTGTACTTCTTGGCACCGAGACTGCAGCGTGACACTGATGTGCATTGTCGCTGGGTTGAGTGGTATTGGGTTGTAATGACCGTGACTGTGAGCATCGCTACATTGCATGTGGGTGACAAATGATGAGCCCGGTTGCTTCTGTGCAGTGATAGATATATCCCGGGAAATGCAGAGTGTCGCTTGTGTGCGTGTGAGTGGGCGCAGATTATTTCGAGATGTTGTAGCTCTCTGCAGCACTGGTTGCGCATTGTGTTGAGACGTCGCAAGCACATCAGGGCGGCAGCAACCTGAGGGTCTGTTACATTTGCTGAGTCGTTTGCTATCAGTGAGTTTGCGACCTAATTGAAATTGAAACTGCCCACGCACGAACCGCAGTCGTGATCTTTGTGCTCAGGCCAACATGCTGCTGCAAAGGTACGTGTGCTTGATGTTGTGGTTGTTGGATCGAGTCAACACTTGTAGATATGCGGGAACAGGCGTCATGCAGAAACAGGCATCAAACACCCGGTCCTCAATTTCGGGAAAGGGTATAGCTGTAGACGTTTGACTCGCAAGCCAAAGTCAACATCTATGCCTGATGATATGTTCACTCGCGTCTTATGTCCTGCAGGTAGTATGCGCGAGAATAGCGTTGCATGCGCGAGAATGGAAGCAGCCTTCCGCATACGTTACAGGAAGCTGAAAATGCTCTCCATCTCTTCTCTAACACCGTGCGGTTGAGGCGTTTGGTTTTGCGAGGAAACCTGCGTGCTCTCACAAGGAGGCTCTGTGCTGTTGGTAACGGCCGCCGGAAAGAGAGACCTGATCGCAGGGTAAGGGGTCAATTGGTTGAGTTGAAGTGTAATTGGTATACCATCTACACACAGCATACACACGCACACGCGCACATGGTTGCATGAGATGCATGCAAATCCTCACAACCATAGGTTGCCAAAAGTACCTGCGGATAGGGTGGAGCGGAGGGGTTCTGCTGGGTCTCTCCTGGGACTCAGCAATAAAGTCCAGAAGCGAACTGCGGGGAGCTCCCATTGGCAAGGGAGGACACGCATTGCCAGGTGGAGTGCCAACCAGTCTTCCGGTAATCGGTGCTGATGATGGTGCATCCCACGCTCGGTCGTGTGCCGTGATGAAGGGCTGTTGTTGCCGTGTGTCAGTGAGGCTTTGTTGCTGCATTATTGGCCGCCATGGCTGCTGCGGAAGTTGAGGTGGAATAGGCTGCGACTGGATGGGATTACGTGGCTGAGTCACTGAACTGGTTGAACTCTGTTGTGGGTGTTGTTGCCAAGGAGGTGTTCCATAGAGCCTTGCGACAGGTTGCGCTTGGTGCTGCGGCCGGGCAGGTGTGCCATCAACCATGCCCGCAGGACGCATGTTGGTTGCCTGGAGTGCAGCTTGTGGGTGTTGTTGAAGCCAAGGAGGTGTTCCATACAGCCGTGCGGCAGGTTGCACTTGGTGCTGTGGCCGGGCAGGTGTGCCATAAACCATGCCCGCAGGACGCATGTTGGTTTCCTGCAGTGCAGGTCTGCAACCAGGAGCCGACAGCGAAGAGAAGGAGCTGCCAGACGCCGCGAAAGAAGGCCGCGGGACTGCGCTTGTCTTGCGCTGCATCAGCTCGAGCGCGCGGTCCGCGTCCCCAGCAAGACGCGCTTCTTTGGGTGTGTAGTTGGGTGGCAAGTCTTGCAGTGCGCTCTTGCGCTTAGCCGTGAAAGCCACACCTGCAGACGGGTGGTCAGTGGCTTCATTGGCTAACCAGCTGCAAGGGAGTGTTTTGGTCAGTAACAGCAAAGACATTGATGAAAAGGGCAGTTTGATGGATGGCTTACGATTGAGTGCCAAGCGCTTCTCTGCCTCAGTCAAGTTGAGCCCTTGTTTGCAGCACAGGTGCTTGCAAGCACGCTTGTCTGCGAGCGGTGAGAGAGTTTAAGCAGCCACTACATTGGTAGCAGTCATCAATGAGTGACTGTGCGGTGTCGAAAAGGAAAGCATTATCTGACCTTTGCACCTGCAGTTGCATCGCTTTCCCTTGTCCACTTTGGCTGTGCCGACAGCAGGAGCGGTAGCCTCGCCTGCAAGAGTTGAAGCTAAGACTGATATTCAGAAGATGCTGCTTGCTAAGACTTCCAAGCTAGCTACCTTGTGGTCGACTTTGGGGTTCCAACCTCGCATCCGCTTGGTTATGATCGCCAGCACTGTTGTCCGCTGCAGGCAAGTCTTCATCGGAAGCATGCTCTCTACCGCTATCAGGTGTGGTGGGGACTCTGCTTGTGCATACATGACTGTTGTCATTGCTTGTGATGTGTGATATGCTAGATTTGAAAGCCGCATTGAGTACTGATTGCGTACATGCACAACACCAATACCCAACATGTTGGCATACCCATCTGAGTGCCCGTTGTCGTTGTCACCGTTCTGCACCCCTTCAACATCTTCTCGCTTGAGACCATCGTCAACATCGCCTTCAATGAGATCAATGACGCCGTCACCGTTGCCATCACCTTCACGTCTTGGCTGGGGTTCATTGTCGTCCACACGATGATTAGGGTTGACACCAGCATTCAGCATGTCTTGGTACACGCGGCTGTAGCCCCGCCCGCCGGGTGAGCGTGCTACAAGTGTGCGCCTTGCGCTTGCATCCAACCCAACTGTGCAACGAGTGCGTGACACTGTAAACAGGTGTTCGCAGAGCAATCCGTTGCATTGTGATTGGCCAGGTCTCACCGTATCCTTCCACAATCACATTGACGACAATCTCCATGCTCTTCACATTAGGTGGCCAGGTGACCTGGAACGTCTCTTTGTAGGGGCTGGAACACATGTGGAGCTGGTCAGGGCTTTGAACACACTTGTAATAAACCAACATGAGCTCTAGGTGCCGCTCAACACCGCTGCTGCAGCTCTGCGCAAAGCTCACCTCGGGAACTTTTCCAGTCTGCAAGGACCAGCGTACCATCATCACAGCACAAGAGTGTCATTGAAGTCAGAAAGTTAACATCACAGAGAAGCATGCACCACAGCTTGCATCTGTTGCAACTTACACCATGGTCTGATGGAGAAGGATGGTGTCATCGCGCGTGTTTCCTGCAATCTATGCAACAAGCCGAGTTGATTACTTGCATGTAACCATACTCACGTGATCATCATTAGCACTGTACCAGCACGGCTTGGTGATGAACGGTGCTTTTGCCTTCTTGCAGCCTGGTGACTGTCACAGTAGTCTCCTCTGTGTCTGGCGCCAGCTGTGTTGGTGCGCTGAGCTGAACATTGACGCAAGGTGGCAAGTTTTTCAAACTCTCCTTGATCTGGTTGCCAAAGGGGTACTTGCGGCCCGTCACAACCTCAAGCCGTCTCGGGTCCGCTGCTGCCAACTTGTCAAAACTGTCGATGCCTCCCGCCACAAGAGCCTGTGAAGATCGCCAAGTCAATGTGGTGGTGGTGAGTATCATATACTAGTACCTTGCATCATCTTATGCCTGATACTGGTTTCCGTAACTGCATGCATCATCTTATGCCTGATACTGGCCAGTGGTATTGCTCTCTGCTTGCCTTGGATGTGATGGGTCCAATGTGTTGAAGCTGCTTTAGCACATGCTGCGTGTCAGACCACATTTTCTGGCGAAGGCACTTGGCAAAGGTGAGCGCGTTACACGTTGCCGCAAAGCTGCGCTTGTATGCAAAGTAATTTGCCATGCACTCCACTATCCTAACGCCATGGGACAGAACCTGGTTCAACTCCTGCATAACACATGTTTCAAACCCGAGGCGCTCAGAAGTCTACACAAAGCTATCCACTAATCGCGAGCAGCACACAACCTGGTTCAGCGCAAAGTCCAGCGTGCCCGAGTGCTCGCATGACAGTCCTTCATTGATCAGGACTACCACCTTCTCGGGACCTGCAAGCAGCTGATATGAGTATGACTACAACAAGTGCAGCAGAAGCGTTGATTGATTCCCAAAAGGTGCTACATCGTGTAGCACAGGTGACCTGTCTGAAGCCGTTTCTTGGGCTTTGAAGCTGCTCCTTCAACAACAGGGTACTTAATGCGGCCGCTAGTGTCTTGATTGATGACGTTCAGAACCTTCTTTTCATGTCGCCGCAACCTTATCCCTGTCAGAGATTGATGTTGCTAACGCCAGAACATGGTCAACTCATGGGTTTAACACTCACAGGAGAACTCCTCAGCAAGCGACAGCATGGTCAGGATGTCTGGAAGCGTGCTGCCGGGTTTGGCGTTGACGAAGATGCGCATGGTGCGCAAGCTCAGGTAGTACCTTGCCATGAGCCGGCCAGGCTCTGGGAACGCACCAGAGAATGAGAGCCAGTTACAGAGCTCAAGACCAAACACGGTCATCAACTCACCACATGGCGAGAAGGCAAAGCCGTCTTCATCCATAAGTATCATGCCACAGGCTGCCAGGTCGTTTAGACACTTCAGAGTCATCTCTGCGTCACATTAGCCATGCCTTGAGTATCAAGAAGCAATCAAGACTGAGGAGTAGCACAATGTTGGGGACTCGTCAGGTGCTTTTAGTGCACACATGTACCTTTGAGTCGATGCTCAAGTTGCGCAGGAGTGAGGTCGTCCTTAATTTGGTAGTGCTTTGAGTTCTATTGTTGCATCAAGCAATGTGAGTACCAACCTGCAAAACGAAGTTGATTGCGTTTTCCTACCTTCTTGATCCTGACGTACAGGAACGAGCTCTTAAGCCAGCCGATAGCAGCACCAACGTCAAGGACAGTACGCAACACGATCTCTGCGTTCAGATGCTCTGCAAGACAGGTTGCCAGCCTGAAGTTACAGACCACAATCAGTGTGGCCTGTAATATCTTGAGCTGTACTTGGAGTTGAGGTTTTCAGGTCAATGCTTGATGAAGGCTATAACCTGACACTGTACACGTGTCAAGTTTAAGAGTCTTACTGTGACTCTACGGCTTCAGCACCCGCTGTAAGGTTCCGGTAGCGATTGACCTTCAAGAGAGCGACTGTTACCGTATCAATGCCACAACGTGCAAGCGCTCAGCAATGCAAGATGTTAGCCATGTTAACACTGGTAATCAACTTGTTACCATGTGCTGGTGTGTCATGATGACAGCTGTTCCGCAGTCATCAAACTGTGGTCTGCCAGCTCGGCCAATCATCTGCAAGGCCAGTGTTATGGTGCCAATGCAATGACACTCAAACGGCAGATGCTGCTCCCCTGTCTACACACCAACCTGCAGGCAGGTTGAACGCTCATATTCAACATAGCCTCCCGCTTCGCGATCACTGCATAAGTTCGCTCAATTGTAAGGCAAACAGCAAGGCTACAGTCTGTCATCTCTGTGCACTTACAATTGCTGCGTGGACTTGATGACAACCAGGTGCGCCGGGAGGTTGAGACCTTGTGCAAGCGTGCTCGTCGTGCAAATCACGCGCACGTCCGTATCGCTGAACAGCTGCTCAACAAGCGCTCTGTCTGCAGCATCCAAGGCTGCACTGTGAAAGGCAACTGCGCACACACAAATACAGCAGTCTTTCACTACAAGCGACTCAGTCTCCTGCAAAGTGTGCTCTAAACAGCAGACTCACTTCCATCTCTGATGCACATCTGAAGCCTGGTGTGTTTGGCCCGCTCACTGACAGCCTGCAGGCGTTCATGCTGAGCTTGAGACCTGACAAAGAAGCTCCTTCTTCCTGTCTTGGCGGCCTCATTCACAATGAAGACAGCGGCGTCTTCGCTGCCTTTTCGGGTGCTGCAGAATACGAGCGCTGGCTTTCCGCGTGAGTGCTCCACAATTACATCTACAAGCACAACGTGGATGTTGCAGGCAGGCGCATGTGCACGCACACAGTCCAAAAAAGCGCAGAATAGATGTCAGATGATTACCGTACCCAAGAGGTAATACTCCAGTTTCTGCGTCACGGACGCAACCAGTAAGCGTCGCAAATGACAGAGCTTTGGTGCTAGGATATCAGATGTGAAAATGCAAAAAACTCGCGCACACCTTCTCAAACATAAAGTCGTTCTTTGCGGGCGGATAGCCTGCACAGATAGCCAGTATAGAGCAAGCTTTGCTGTCATGCCAGCAGCGTTCTCCATGTACACAACAGCAACAACAGAGCCGGAACGTTGCAAGTATATTTACAGCGCGTAATTGAAGCGCATGCAGTATGTACTATACTTGACATACCGTTGACAATCGTGATGAGCTTGACGGGTCGCAGCTCCTCTCCAAAGCTAACAGGTCGAGAGTTGTACAAATTTGAACGTGTGAGGAGCTGGAGACAAACGTACAACGTGTGCATAGCAGAGCTCATGCAGTTTCCTTACCTCTTGATACCCCTGCCAGAGGCACCCAACCACTCACCTGCAAACCCAACATGCTAGTCGTTTGTGTTGCACTAACGCTCTTCAGGAAAGTAAGGTGATTGTTCCTGCGCTTCGTTCTCATATTGTGCAATGTTGAGCCTCACTGAGTGCTAGCTATCCATCTGCAACCCACCAATGTCGTGTACATTTGGAATCGTTGCAGAGATGGCAGCGAAGCGCAACCGTGCGACCGGCATCTCGCGCAAGGCTGGAAACTTGGACATCAACTTCAGACGGCAGACGATAGCCTCCACGGCCGGGCCGCGTGAGTCATTGAGGATGTGAACTTCATCTATGAGCAGAAGCGCAATGTCTCCAAAGAAGCTGCATAAGTAGGAGTACTTTGCATGACGCACCAGCAAGCACTGATGTCCATGCGTGTCACTAGCACGGCGCTAGGTGTTGAAGCATGGCTAGCATACAACTTCTCATTACCTCATGCCTCCACGGTCCTTGTGTTTGCGAGTGATGGAGTCAAACTTCTCCGGTGTCGCCAGGATGATGTCCGCCTCGGAGAGTTCTGTGTGGTGTCCGACATCACTGTCGCTAGTGAGCTCTTTGCACACCAGGCCTGCATGTCAATTACCACACTTGAGACACCAGTCCATGGCAAGCTTGATGCGCGTTATATCTATTGTATTGAAACAAGGACATGTACGGACCCAACTGGCCGCTGAATTTGGTCTGCCACTCCTTCTGCTTTTCTTGAACCAAAGCCTGTGCATGACGAGTTGAAAGGCAGCGGCCAACTGGTGTGCACACTGCACTCACTGTATTGCTTGCATCGAAGTCTGCATGCTAAAGACCAGTGCATGCAGGTCTCAGCTCACACCTTAAGAGGCGCAATGTAGACCACTTTTTCACGGGCAGAAGTGTTGCGCATAAAGCTCCCATCGGGCCGGACATACTTGCTGTAGACTCGTAGGATGGCCAGCTCAAAGATGACGGTCTTTCCTGCTCCAGTCGGTGCTGTGCAACAGTGCAAGTGGGTCGGTAGTTGAAGTAAGTAGTTTGTCAGCATGTTATGCAACAAGGCTGGTTCACCTGCAACAACCAGATTCTGGTCGGACAAGAAGGCTTCAGCGAAGGTTTCTCCTTGCACCGCGTTAAAGTAGCTGCAAGCAAGCGAAAACAGACAAACGAGGCTCAGGAAGCTTGCGATGATTACCTACAAGCTGTCACAATGCCAGTGTGGCATTGTGACAGCTTAACAAGCAGATAGCTACACTCGTATCATCTTGCCTGAATGAAAACAGCCCTTGGAAGCAGTGCGGCAGCAGCGCCACCTCCTTGAGCGCGTCCGGGTCCTGCTCGGGACGCAGATGGAGCTGCCGCTCTGCTTCGCATGAAGTGGACAGCCACCGTTAGTAAGTCCACTGAATAAAAGCTCGACCTTCAAGAACAAAGCGCATGCTCCCAATCTCTCTGCTTACCATCTGGTGGCCACTGCCACGGCTGCAGCTGAGTGCCAGCTTGCGACCTGCAGCATGTCAGCGAGCAACTGAGAGGTGGACTTCGCTTCAAAGCACTTGACAGCTTTCAACTGGCGTTACCCCATTGACGTCTCCCCATGTGAGCTATCAAGCAGGCAAGCAGCTTTGTGGCTCCGCTGCAGCCATGGCAAGCAGCCACCAGTAGCAGCAGTTGTCACTGCACACACACAACAAGGCCAACAATGAACTCAAACAGCAACGTACCAAGTGGGTAACACAGCACATCACAATGCATGAACAACCGTAGCTTGCTGAGGTCGCCGCCCGCGCAATTCGTCCAGCAGGCGCCTTCAAGCTGCCCTCACAGCTTGCCTCTGCGGCGCCCTGCTTGTGCTGCTACAGCTGCTGCGCGTTGCATGTGAGCATGCATGCAGCGCGTTCGCCCGCCTGTGGATATTGGGCGCAAGTCGCAGGGCGCGTCACGTCGAGGGACGCATCCACCAAAATGAGAGACAGCGCTGGTATTCCGCCCACATTGCACCTAGGGCACCTTGTTGTGCAACTCGTGATTGACTCAAACTTGCGAGTCAATCACCAACGTGTCATAGATTGTGACACGTTTGTGTAACTCACGATGCATTTGCGTGTTAAATGTCATGTGAATCCCACACAACATTCATATAACATTTGATGCGGTATTCATGGCGCTTTAGATATCTTTATTTCAAAACAAATAATAATTGCATAACTATTCACACCAACACTCGAAGCGCTTTTATACAAAAGCGAGACATTCTTAATTTAATAGATATGCTAAGAAGGTTGTTAACTTATATATATGTACGATCTATGTAGGTCTCTCATAAAACATGAACTGTATGTATTGTATCACATCGATGAATAAATACGCGACGAAGACGAGCTCAGCATAACAGACTTTTATTCCATAACAGGCTTATTAAATGTAAATGCGAAATCAGACACTGGTCAACAATTGTCAACTTGTAATGTAATGTTGCACAAGGTGTTGATTGGCTTTTTGCAATGCATTGCAAATATAACTCAGAATACATCTTTGCGTGGTGCGTAAATGGGGGGGAGCAAGTTGTCAATCATCACGCAAGCTTTATTCTTGTAATTGTACGCTTAAGTTGTACGTGATTCGGCGTTATATGATATATATATGATGTTCGCTTACGCTTGATACTGTATGACCTAACAATAAGCATTCATGTTGTTTGTATGTGTTATAATATTGATAATGTGGTAAACAACACTTGTATAATATTATTACAATAAACGGCATGATTGTTGATATGCTATTAAATTGACCACCAATTGAAGATATCGATTGTATAAATAATTTAAATAATAATAAAGTCTCGTAGCATGTGCAACAAGCATGTTGGATACTTTTTATTTCAAAGTTTAATGTAATATGCGGCGTTTTAACCGCGTATTGTATTACTGTATATTACTATATGATTACGTTGTTATATGTATACATTGACAGGTGTTACAAACTTGTAAGTTTTGGTGAAAAGCAGCTTTTTTAACTTAAAGTGAGGGAGCAGTGGCTGTTCCTTCGCTCTCACATTGTGACACATTACGCAAGACAATGCTTATGCCATGGAGAGCACTGAAGTATGAAACACGTTTATTGAACTTGTAGTTGAATACCGCAAATGGCGGACTGAACGCCTTGGGTGAAGCAGGCCGGCAAGTTCACAGCGAAGACCCGCTTATAGCAACCCTGTGAAACCCGGTGAACCAGCAAGCCGGCTAAAAGTCATGTAAAAAAAGCGGCGCTCCCTGTCTTCGAGATTTAGGGATTTCATAAAATTCCGATCGCCGGTCCAAATCGGCCAAGTTGCACTTCAAAGCCGATTGTGAACGGCGAAACTCATCTCACCTTCACATATGCATAGCCGACCATTCCAATACGAGGTCATAGTAATCAGCGATTTTAGCTATTCCAACTTTCGCCTTTTCGACTCAGTTAGTATTGTACAATCTTCTGACACTCCGCATGTGAACTCGGGTTTACTTACTATGTCCTACACGCATACGACGGAAGCCGCCAATCTCAGTTGACCACGGAACATACACCATTTGAACCATATTCATGAGGAGCACACTTCGAGCAAATTTCTCGGTGAGCAATTGGTTCAGCAACTCAAACAACGGTGTTCAACAACGCCTAAACTGTTTAATCTGACTGCGAAAGCGTTTTCCAGCATTTTGCAAATCGATGGACGGCAAGTTTCACCTTTTCGCGAATCGGATATTCATCGTTCTGCAAGCTGACCGGTGCGAGTTTTGTTCACAACAGCTTGCTAGCAACCCGTTATGCACAAAACTCCGTGCACCAAGTGACCGGTGCACCGCCTTTGTCCAGAATAGGTTGCTGACGACCCGTTCTACACAAAACTCCATGCACTGGTCAGCTTGCAGAACGACATGCACCGAGCGATTATTCGCAGCAGGCACATTTGCTTTCCAGCTTTTTGCGAACTAAAAGAATGCAAGTTTTCCTTTTGGCGAATTAGGCATCCATCGTATTGCAAGCTGACCGGTGCACACCGAGTTTTGTCCGCGAAGTTGCCAGCAAACCATTGTGGACAAAAAAAAACTCCGTGCGTTGGTCAGCTTGCAGAGCAACATGCACCGAGCGACCGGTCAACAATTATCGAGTTCTGTCCAAAACGGGTACCGATAGCAACCTTTGCTGGACAAAACTTCGTACACGGGTCAGCTCGCTGAACAACATGCACCAGCTGACCGATCAATCGGTGCACCGACAGTTGTCCTGCAGTGTCTTTGCGATTCAGGCATTCACATGTGCGAGCTGACAGGTGCACCGAGTTCTGTGTTGCTAATAACCCGTTTCGGACAAAACTCCGTGCACCGGTCAGTCGGTTCATCGACTTTGGTCCAGAACGGGTTGCCAATGCCAGGGGCACCTCGCAGCTCGCAAAACAACGAATGTCCGATTCGCAAGAAGCCTAAACTTGCGTTCTTGGATTTGCGAAATGCTGAACACCGCTTTCGCAGTCCGGCACTCGCAACTTGCCGTCCTCGGGCATCAACGGTAACCTTCTTGTGCTTTTTCAAAAGCGAGAAACACCTGCCGAGGAGGCAATTAGGGTTTATTGGCCTAGAGCGGCAGCGCTGGCGGCGGCAACGGCACCAACGGCGGCGGCGACGTCGAGGTGGTTGTCTGGAGCATTGGTGTAATACCTGCTTCTATTTCCTGTGCCTTTGATTTCCACTTACTCCTGCAAGACACCCACATTCCCGATCATTCCTGTCTGATCGCTGCCAGAGACAAGGCTCTCAACTCCACACAATCACCTCACTCCCTGTCACCGCACCATGGTGGGTCTGACTAATTCTATCTTGCAAACGTGAATTATACTGGTCTGCTTGAGATGTATGGCATGCTCGAGCCAATGAGTTGTGCTTGGTTCTGCACATTGGTTCTCAACTTACTGAATGGTATGGACTTGCAGTCAGTGTCCAGCAACAGCAGCGAGGCGCAGCAGTCTCTCACCCCGCACGTGCTGAGCGCCCTGCTAAAGGAGCTGCGCCAGCTCGACAGCAGCCCGCCGGAGGGCGTGAGGGTCATCGTCAACGAGGAGAATCTGTCCGACATACAGGCAGACCTCACAGGCCCAGGCACGTTCTGTGTTCGCATTTGAGTCAATGCTGGGTTTCTGGGCATGAGCATAGTTTTAGAGGTAAGTACAGACACGTGTGTTGACACAGTGTACATGCATCCGCAGCCATACATGCAAGCGCGCATGCGCACATATGCACACGACTCTGCACGCTCACTCACGCAGAAAGACATGTGCATGAGTGCGCACACATGCGCGCACTCAAGCACGTGTGTGTGCGTGCATGCGCGCATGCGGTCCCCCACACACACTGGCCCGTATGCATCACAATCATGATAGCCGTGAAACCACTTTCGCGGCTATCTGAGAAGCATGTTGTGTGCATCACAGCTGGAACTCCATATGAAGGAGGCAGGTTCAGAATGAGGCTTGTGCTTGGCGATGACTTCCCGCGCGTACCACCAAAAGGTGTGTATATCGTGTTCTGTGGATGGTACACTGTTTCTCTTAAATCCTTGTTAAAGGTACGTTCGAACAAAGCTGAACCATTCATATGCACAGGGTATTTTATCACTCGCATCTTCCATCCAAACATCTCCAAAGCCGGCGAAATCTGCGTCAACACTCTGAAACGAGACTGGAACCCAAGTCTTGGCCTTCGACACGTCCTCATGGTATGCTGCTGTTGTTGTGCCACTCACAAACAGACATGCCTAAGAGACTTGCAGTCCAGATTCAGTTAGCAATGTTTATCACACCAAGTCTATGAGTGTGATTGCATTGCAGTCAATCTGCATCCTGACATGATTATTGCAAGGCTCCACACGCGCCCATTGCACTGTCTTACAAGCACACATATCATATGCCCACCATACAGTTATGATGCAAGCAAGCAGATTATGTGTAAGCTTATGGTATACCAATGTATTTTATTTTTTCTTATGGACAGGTGATTAGGTGTCTGCTGATAGAGCCGTTCCCTGAGAGCGCCCTGAACGAGGAGGCCGGGAAGCTTCTGATGGAGGATTACGAGGGGTACTCTCGGCACGCCAGGCTGATGACTTCCATACATGCGCGTGATCCCAACATCACCTCGTCAAGCAGCGACAACAACAGCAGCAGCATGCCACTCACAGTCAACTCTGCCAACATTGTCAATAATAGTGTATCATCGTCAGTGGACCCCAAAGCGCAGGCGCAGAAGACGTCCATCGTGAGGAAAAAGAGTCTGCGGAGGCTTTAGGATGTGTTATGTCAGCCAGTCTCTTTTTTGGCCAGCTGCTACCAATCTGTGCGTCACATTGACGCTAGGGCGAGGCGTGGACCACGTTGCGTGGTTCATGCCTTGCATGTACAATGCTACTTCACGTGCGAGTGAAAGCAGAGCTCAGCGAAGTTAACATTGGTTGATGGCAATCAATCCTGGATGGCGGTGCTGTTGTTTGCGTATGCGCGTGGACGAATGAGGTTGGGTGGGAGCCAGGATGCCAAGTGTGTTTGCTGTTGGTCGTTGTCTCACTTCAGTTGTACTTGAGTCCATCAAGTTGTAATACATGCATTTAACCTGACTTGGGCTGCGCATGAGGTGCATGTTAGCTGCTGTACTAGTCGCATCCTGTTCTGATGCGTGGGTTGAACTTGGGCCAAACATCACACAACTCCTGATTTGCTACGATCGCCTTCTGTGTACATGCAGTAGTTCTGCCAGTATACATAAGAGTGCAGACAAGCGCACATGTTTCGGAACTGCTTTGCATTCGCAGAACTCGCTGATAAGAAGATGTCGAGCAATGAGAGATCAACACAGCAGTCCGTTTGACGTGTCATGATGGTACAGCAAGTACGGTACCATTGTGCCGTATGGTACCACTGCAATGATGAAGCCTGGCGTCAGCATTCCCACACTTGAACTTATCAGCACGCTTCACTGCTGCAGCAAGGCGGCGGCGGCGGCGGCGTGGTTGCCGATATAAGTGTGGTCACTGCACACAGCGGGTGAAGGGCGGAGACTGGCCCAGAGACACACGGCTCGGTGGGTGCGCCATGGGTTCCAGCGTGGCTGCGCTGGAGGCTGCTGGGTGAGTGAGCTATAGCCATCCAGTTGCTGCTGCAGCTGCTGCTGGTTGTTTGGTGCATGCATGGGCTGTATTTGATTGTTTTCGAGTTGCAACCATCACTGTCACTTGTCAATCCATGAGGTCGATTGCTGCTCTCATGACCAACAAAGAGTGGTCAGCCAATTCTGAGTCCACTTGAACTGACTTGGGTGTGCATTTGTGATCATAAGTCTCAAGCTTTGAACGTGTGGCTTCTCGCATTAAGCATTCGTTACTGGAGAACATTAAGCTATATCACTCTCATACACTTGCTATCTGGTGCTTTGTGCTCGTATTGGAGTCAAGACTGTTGCCTGTTCAGTCAATCCATGTTATGGGCATTACCAGTTACATTACGATTGATACGCACACACATGCACGTTCAAACACTTACTCGCACGCGCATGCGCCAACACACAAGCAAACACAAGCACATACGCACAGGCACACGCGCGCATGTTTGCACGCACACACGCACCCCCAAAGAGCAAACCACCACTGACAAAGTCACAACCATCACACCGGTGTGGTGCTGTTGACAATCACACTCATACGCACACACGCACAAGCTCACAAGCCACCCGAACTCTTTCCCCTTCTTCCCACAGCTCATCCTATCTCTCAGAGCTTCGCGCCGACCCCACACTAATCCCTCTGCGCGAGGCTCCGGGTTGGTCCTGGGCGCCTGAGTTCCAGAGCATGAGTCAGGATGGCGATGATGATGCGGACGCGAGGGGGCTGCATCGCAGAGCGAAGTTTGTCGGGAGGCAGTTTGTTGGGTCGAGGGGAGGGGAGGGAATCAGCAAAGTGTATTACCTGATGCCGGTGGGTTGTGTGCTCGTGTGTGGGTGTGGGTGCTCACATGCACGTGCGCGCGTGCGTGCGTGTATGAGCGTTGGTGTATACGCCTGCGCAGCTGTGTTGTGCATGTGTATAAGTTCGCGCACATAGCTATGAGTATGTGCATTTGCATGCGTGCGCACTTGCGTATGTATGCACTTGCGAGTGCATGTGTGTATCAATGCTTGCGCACACACGCATGCGCTGTGCGCATGGCAAGCACTGCGGTTGTGACTGCGCATACGATGTAGAATCCAACTTCTTGGCGGTGCGCATGTTCAGTCATGCGCACCGCCAAGTCAGTCATATCAAAGCAAAGTCCCATTCAGGGCGCTTACTGCACATTCGCAACACATTGTCCTAACATTGCCAACACGTCAATACATACACGCAGCGAGCATGACCCATGTCATCAACACTACAGGACACCGCCTTCAGCATAACCCATCTGCATTGCACATCGTCATCACACATTGTTGTTCGTTCGTGCGTGCATGCATACATGTATAGATAGCCAACAGAACTAGACAGTTGTAGTGCCTCACAATCATCATCATGACACAGTGCGCATCATAGGCTTGCTGCCTGGTCGCAGGACACAGAGTCGTCGCGTGGTGCGATGGTGGCGGCGGCGTTGTTTGGCAGCGGGTGCGAGGGCCCTCCCGGCCACGCGCACGGTGGCGCCCTCGCCGCCCTTCTCGACGACCTCATGGGCGCCGCACTTGGTACGCATTGTGTGGTTGGTACTTGTTGTCTGTTTGACAACAAGTTGTGATGTGATGTTGTATGTATGTTGAGTTTGTGCATGTTGTGGTCCTCAACCAGGGTCAAGAGGGTATGTTGTACGCACGCGCGAGCTCACCATCAGGTACCGCCGACCCGTGCCGCTCAACAAGGTATGCGTGACATGTTGGTTGGCCCCAGAATTGTTGCGCAGACAACATTCATACACTGCAACGACGAACACACACCCGCACTGATGATGTTTCATGTTGGTTTGTGCAATCAGCCGGTGAGGGCGAGGGCGGTGATAGAGAGGCAGGCAGGGAGGGACTTGCATCTGAGCGCGTGGCTGGAGACCGATGATAAAGAGCGGCGGGAAGAAGAAGACAGCAGCAGACAAGTGCTCACATCGGCTACTGCCATCTTCACGCAGGTAGTGGTGTGCTGGCATGGTGTTGTTCCTTGGCTTCTGTGGGAATGAAGGGATTTCAAGTTTTGATTGGGGTCTTTGTGTTGTTTGTGCGTAGGTTGGATCAAAACCGCCCCCACCCATACTTTCCTCAAGACTGTAGTGTAGTTGGGTTACAGCTTGTACGTGTATACAGTGTACGTGTGTGAAAACACATCGACGTTTCATTTTCCTCTGTGTACCAAAAACAACAACTCGCATTTCCGGAAAGCTTGAGGCTAGGCTACAGGCGCATCTCCAACATTTGCCCATCAGCATTGAAACCAATTAGTGCCCATAACTGAGTTGTCTGGAAATTGAGGGCCAGATGTTAGAGACACCTGTAAGCTAGCCTGAAGTACTCCCTCAATGTGAATTGTTGTGTTTAGTAACTATCGACGTGGTGTATCTAGTGAAGGCCTATAGTATGATGGTTTCTGTGAATAGCAATTGACTTCATTGGCTGTGTACCCTTCATGACTATCGAAGACTGCCACTTTAAAGTGATTTAACTACAACAGGACCCCACCCATCCATTCAGCACACAACACAGCCCAATGTGTCACAACATCCAAGACACTATCACCTTGCACAACAATGCTGGCAAAGTTTTCAGCACACAATCGACAGAGATCAATTGGTGTTACACTCACGAGCTAAGCAGAAGTACACATATCTACCAAACAAACAACAAGGGACTTGCAATGGGGATCACCGCAAGCCAGCCTCGTATAAACACACGCAATCGTACAACTTGCCGTTAAAGCGCGCGGCCAAACGGTTGTTCTTAATCATCGCCAACTGCAATGCAAGCGGTTCTTTATCAAATTCCGCAAGAAAAAAGCGACAAGACAACTCATCAACTACTCTGTAAACTTCTCTCTCTCACCTTGAGCGAATCACACGTGAAGCGGGCCTGGAAGTTGGTATGCAGTGCCCGCCCCATGCCTTCCAATACAATCTGCCGAGCGTGTCGCACAGACACAAAAACAGGTAAGTACATGTCTTGAACAACGCCAAACCACCGAACCTTGCTGACGTATACTTGTGTTGTTGCTGGCAACACTGTCACAAGAACTGATACAACTCAGTAGCTCAAGACTAACATGCTGGAGACATTGTACGGTTACCATTAGCTGAGCGATGTGCAGGTGAACGCTGCAGTTTACAAGCTTGAGAGGGCTTTGCACCATGAATGAGGTGATAGTAGTGGTACTCTGGTAAGTTGGGGCACGCAAGCGAGCGACAACGTGGGCAACGCTTACCAAATCAACTCCCTGAGCGGCCTCCACAAGCTGCTGGCTCACGCGTCTCAGGTCGATGCACGGGCTCCCGTGCCCGCTCTCCACCACGCTCAGCCGCCCCGTTGACGTATATTTCTGATTGCTACCGTCGTTGTTGTCATCGTGAGTGTGCGGTTGCAAGGCCTGCTTCAGCACTGCATCGCCGGTCGTCTCCACTGCCACCGCCAAGACCTGTCATAAGAACACACGTATTGTGGCTGAGTGATTGAGGTGAAGACACCGCATTGCAAGGAGAACGGAGAATGCTAAACGTGCACGCAACCAAAGCCGCATGCACACATGCACATACATATGTGGATACGCGCGCACATGCAGATGCCATGATATGCACATGATGCGCGCGCGCACGTACACACGCATGCAGACAAGCATGCACGCGCGCGTGCAAGTAAGGCTCCCTGCCTGGCGGAGTTCGGCAGCGGTGATGTCATTGAGTGCGGGTTTGGTGTTGGCGACCATAAAGACATGTGCGCCGCGGCGGGCGAGCTCGCGTGCCAATGGGAGCATCCCGAGCACCGCGTCCGCCCCGCTGTTGTCCACAAACAGCAACGCCCTGCGTGTACAGGCCGGTCGCCAATCAGCACAATTGAACACACGCACACGCAATATGTCAAACACCATACTTCTTGAATGCCGGAGCGTCAGGTGTGCCCGACAGCAACTTTGCGCGAAAGGCCTCAAAATTGTCGATTAGCCACGGCCGCCTGAGCATCGAGCGCGACTCGCGGTATATCTCCAAAATGGTGCCGGACTTGTACAGTTCAACACAGGCTCGAGAGCCCTGTGCATGCATAAACAGGTTGAAGTCCAGACCCGTACACACTCACGCGCACGTGTACGCACACACACAAGCGCGCAGACGCGCACATGCACGCTCACGCACACATGCACGCTCACGCACACATGCACACTCACACACACATGACATGAACATGCTGTGGAAAACCCTGCAGCATGTTTTACTGCAGTCAAACCGTACCCAGTCAAAGATGTTTCCTGCTAGGACGCCCTCAATGAGGGCCTGCAGGCGCGCGCCCTCGTCCGCAATCTCATCCAATTCCGCCAGCAGGTCGCTAAGCACCGACAGCGCCGCAGCATTCTCCCTGTCCTTGACCTACGTTTGGCACATGCATAACCAGGACTGAGCGCAAGCAAAGAGTCTGTCAAGAAGAGGATAGCAAGTGAAAGCGACTCGCATGTGCACCAGCAACAACTGAACTGCAACTGTCGTTGCCAAGCAAGCAAAGCCAAAACACAAACAGTTGAAACTGTGAGGGCGTACAACACACATGCACGCACATACACATGAACTTGTGCCAGTGCTCCACTTCAAGACTGACAAACAACATGCCATTTGCCCCTCCAACCTGTTTGTAGGCGTCGTGAAAGTTGAAGTCCCGTAGGCATTCCTCTCTCATCTCCAGCAGCGTGGCGAGTCCGGGGCGTCCGTAGGCTGCGGGTTCGGCGCGCAGGCGTAGGAGGTGTGTCTGGTAGGCCTGGGCAAAGGCGTTGGCGCGCGTCCTCGCCGCGCCCGTCGTGGCACCGCCCTCGCTCTCCACAGCCTTCTCGATCAGGTTCGGCATGTGCTCTAGCAGAACGCTGATCCAGTACTCGCGCTCGTCCTTGTCCTCGGCCAGATCCACCGTGTTCGGCTCATAACCCTTCACGCATACACACACTCCATCACACACGCGTATGCATGCATGTACACACATATGCATGCACACGTGCACATGCTTGCGCGCATAGGCAAGGCCACAGATAGTGACATACAGTCAAGCAACTTCAATGTGCATGCATGCCTGAGGATCGGTGAGGAGTGGGAATGGCCCGAAGCTCGGCACGAGGTGGAGGACGCCAACACTCATGCCGGGCGGGACGGGAATGTTGTTAATGTTAGGGATGGGCGCGACGGGGTGAAGCGGGGGGAGTGCGGCGGCAACATCACCTTTAGGAGACTGCATGCGTGAAGAAGTACATCAAGACCTTGGTTGTAGCAGCATGATGTATGTTTAACCAACAAAGCCACATTGTCTCCCACACAAGCAGAGAGGGATTGCACACACACATGCGCGTGCACACAGGCATTCTTTTGACCCACCGTGACTGCTTTAGCCTGAGGTTGCTTTGCGTGCTGGTCATTGAGCCCGCCTTGAACAAACTTTTCCACCCACGAGACCTTCTGCGCGGCGGCCGCAGCCGATACATTAACGGGCGGCGTGCCCACGTTCTCCGCTTCGCTCACGCCCACCCCATCGACGAGCGGGAATCGTTCGATGAGTTGCGCGGATGACGTGTGCACGAGCTCAGACGTGACATCGTCCTCGTAGGCAAGGAACGCCCCCAAAGCGCCCAGGAAGCCCTCGTGACGCAGGAACGTCGCCTTCATCGTGGACTTGGACCAGAAGTTGATGGCAAAGTTGATCGTCTGCATCGTGTACGAGTGGCCGCGGATGAAAAAACCGCCAAAGAAGATGCGCTTGAGGCCGTGCTGAGTCGCCACCAAGTACGCCAACTACGGGACAGGACAACATGTGCGTGTGCGTGCATGTATGCGTGTGCGTGTGCGTGTGCATGTGCTTGTGCGTGTGTCAGTTCATGTTGGTGCGTACGTGGGCAATGTTGTATGATATCATGCGCAGGAGGCTGAGCGCCATGTCTGCAGGGTTGCAGTCCGCCAGCTCCTTGCCTTCAGCTGCCACCTGCATGGTGACCAACTTAGCAGCAAGGCGCACGCGAGCACACACACACACATGCACACACAAGCTCGCACCCACCAACCCACATAGGCACACGCACGCACGCACAGTGTGTCTGTGTGGTATGGATGACATGCAGGTGTCATTGGTCCCAACAAAATGCACCTTGCCAAAGCTGGAGGCGATAGTGTCGGCGGACAGCCCCACTTTGGCGTAGTCCACACCGCCGTAGATGTCTCCCACAAGCATGTCCACCTACTACAGCTTGAGACAGTCAGCATTTCCTCCTGCTGAAAGTCATCAGTGACGCACAGCACAACAATGCAAATACACACTCAACAACCAGCATTGTCGTACAGGTATACCGTGGCGTTGTTGCCTTTGGCGCTAAGCTCCAGCATCTCATCAAAGCTGGTTGCAGTACAGACTCTGAGCCATGCATGCAGGCACACTCACAAAATGTTGGGATGTAATGACTGCATGCTTGAGCACCTTTGGCACTTGGTCAGGAGGCGGCACAAGCCCCAAAAGGTCCCACCGCCGAGATTCGTGCCACTCACGCGCGCAAAATCCCCCTCACCATCAACCTGCACAAAGAAGTGAGCAAGTGATAAAGGGAGTAAGAGAGAGTGAGAGGCGTGCGAATGTGTGTGTGCGCGCGCGTTTGTGTTGCTGAAGAACAGCATGTGCGTGAAAGCAAAGAGAAGACGTGCCTTGACCATGCTCACGCCCGAGCCGATGTTCACCAGCAAGTAAGGGAACAGCTGTCCGTGCAGCCGAACAAACTGGATATGGACAAACATACACAAGAATGTTGGTTTATGGCGCAAGTGACCCACTGCCCTCTGCATCACCACAACTTCTAACAAACCTCTTTCTCGCCGTTGCTGAACTGAAACGCCTCATCTTCAATTGCCTGCGTGTCAAGGATGCAGCACTCATTACACGAGGTGAGACAACAACACCATCAACTTACTTCGCCGAGAGCCACAAACACAAATGGTGAACAACGGCCTACCCGTAAGAGGAAATTGGCACCCGCAACGAGGCTCGCCATCTCGTCCTCTTTTGAGAGCGTAAGCCCAAGCCTCCGCTTGAAAGCCTTCAAACGCAAACCACCACTCAACAAATTATTCATCACGCGCATGCGCTCACACACACGCACACACTGCCATACCTCAGCAAACCTGTATGACCCGCCTCCGGTCGCCTGGAGCACAAGGTGCAGTACACATCAGAAGTTGTGCTATGATGGTCACTTCTTTATAAGGTTGTTGTGCAATGGCTCGTGAGGACGCTTACCTTCACTGTGGCAGTGCCGGCCGCAGCAACGGAGTCATTGAGCTTCGCCGCACTGCATGGATACAGGCACAAGAACTGAGAGGAGGCTTACACAAACATGCCGTAGCACAACAACAACAATTTAACATAGCAACTTGGCAATGACCGATCTCGGGTGACGACCATCGGGGGACCGTTAAACAGCGTTCATGATTAAGTAAAACTGTTATCCTACAAGGCCAGCTGGCTAGCTGTGTTGTCCCGCATGCACGCACACACGCAAGCACGTGCCCACACGCCGTGTGTACCCACGCAGGCACGCTTGCCTGCACACATGTGCACATGCATCCCACACGCACAGCCACGTGTGCATGTGCATAGGTGCATGCACGCTCACATGCATGGCTGACAATCATGCCCACCCTCTTCCAAGCGCCCTCTTACTTGAGCTGGTGTACGTGCAGCCGCCGGGCTTCAATGAAGTCCAGGCACTCCTCCAGTTTGCTCGTCTCAAACTTGGCAAAATGCAGCCTCCCTCCACCCACCCCACCATCACCCTGCTAGTTGTGAATACGCAAGAGTTACCCAACTACACACAGACACATACATATACACGCACGCACGCGCATGACTGCATGCATGACCGCGCACGTGCACGCACGCACACACATTGCATGCATGACTCCATGCCATACCCACCTCTGTGGGTGCGAAGTACACCAGCTTGATTAGCGAGCCGCCGATGTCGACAGCGAAGTGGGCGGACAGCGAGGCCGGCGGCTGGTTTGGCAGCAGAATCGGTGGTGTGGAGACGCGTGCGGGAGCAAGCATGGGTAAACCTGCCGATGTCAATGCACACAAGCATTGGATGCATGCAGTGTGTTGCTGCTGATCAAGGTAGATTAAGGTAGAGGTAAGGCTAGGGTTAGGGTTTCGGCTCATCATTATTCATGCACGTAGTCAGTGTGTGCAGTACTCGCATTGCAACATCACTTGAAGTGTTGCTCTTGTTGTCATGATGTTTTGCATTGCACACCAGGCAGGATGTTTGCATGACGTATGCGCATCAACAATCAAGTAGCGGTGCTACGGACTGTGTATGTGTCTCTTTCTATTCTTATATGTCTGAGATTGCTGCATGGCTAGCAGGTGGATGCATGGACTTACTTACTCTATGAAGCTCGTTTGACTCGAGTGGCTCAAGCGAAGAACATGGCAACAGCAGCATGGGGTGTACCTTCATTGGGTGACTCTGGGCTTGTCGTCGTTGCGGTCGTCGCCGTCGCCGTCGCCGTCGTGGCCGTCGTCGCCGTCCGGACGCCGTCTTCCTGGTCGTCCGCCCTCTTCTCCCCGTCCTCCGGCTGTATAGCCGCCCCAGAGAGGTCCAAGCGACCGCGGCTGCCGGACCGCTTCATGGGGGCAGGGGGACGCCGCCACCGGACGGTGTGGGCGAGGAGGACGACAAGGCAGTGGAATTGGAATATGCGGGTACGGTTATACGAACGAGCATGCAAGTTGCATAGTGCAACATTAGTTGTGACCTAGCCATGGTAGCTTACTACCGATAGATGATTATGAAACGGGTTGGGTTGTAATCAAACTAAAGGTATTTGGGTCTTCACAACAGCATCATTGATGCATTAATGTTTGTGATCGTAATAGCACAAGATTAAAATTTAAAAATCTTTGCAAAAGTGAGTGTGGGTTGTGATATGTGTGTCATTAATGGTTTAATCTTTAAAATGACCACAAAAATAAAGGCTCTTCGTGCGGGCTTCTTGAAATGTTCAAATGTAGGATGTGCCAGGTGAGCATGTAGTAAAAACCCTTCAATAAAGGTTGACCCATTGCCAGTTGATATGATTGTGATGATCGATTATTAAATGAGCATATAGTGCCGGAAGTGCTAAAAATCTATGCAAAGCAACCATTAGGCAATGCAGACTCCTATTTTTTTGCTAAACTACTACGCATATGAACATTGCTATAATGTGGGCCGTCCATGATAAATCTGTAACTTGTATATGACAACAGTGTGCTACTAGTAGCATGCGCATGCCAGTATTATATTGTCACAGCCCACTCGACCACAAAAGACTTGGTGCTTTTATGGTCGATTTGTGGTAATATAATGTGCCTTCCCGTTACATTCATAGTAATTACCACAAATCGACCATAAAAGCGCCAAGCCTTTTGTGGTCGAGTGGGCTGTGACATTGGTATCGGAGCTTGAGACCCGGGTTCGATTCCTGCCTTGCATACGAATTCCGCGGTCGTTGTTTCTCGATCCAATAACATCCAATAACATCGTAAATGGTCACTTTATAAGTGCCATCATCGATGGGTCGCGACTTGCATAATGGCAGTCGCGCCGAACTGACCAGTTTAGTCGGCGCGGCAGGGCGCGACCTGCCTATCGCGGCGACGCGACCTGTGGGGCCGGCAGCGGCACGCTATGCGCGCGCTGACCGGTATGGGCCTAAATTGGCCGGTCCTTGGCTGTGGGGCCGGTGACCGACCCTAACAAACCCCTTAGGTAATTCCCCAGCTGAGCGGGCAGCTGCCGAGGACGTCAGCGTTCTTAAATGGGGGGGAATGTAACGGGAAGGCACATTAAACGACCACAAATCGACCATAAAAGCACCAAGTCTTTTGTGGTCGAGTGGGCTGTGACATATATAAAGTTTCTGAGGATCAATGTTATGCGCTTTTCGAAAAACATATATGTGTACATATACATATATATATACACATAAACATGTGTATATATATGCATGCAAATGCCATGACTATATATATATACACATATAAATATATATATATACCTTTGTAAACACATATATACATAAGCACACATATATATACATAACACATATAAGTTGCGATAAAGCAAAGTCCAAGAGTGGTTGCAATGCAAATACAACCATAAATACCAACAAGTCAACAACAAGCAAACAATTTTGGTGGGGGCTAAAACAGAGTTCAACGCTAGGGCTGCAACTGGCCCTACATATATGTATGCATATATATGGTTTTTAAACGGCGCATAACATATTTATGTGTACACTACATATATATGTGTACATATCTCAAAAATATTGGCGTTACAACATGTATAATGCATCGCATGTGTTCACGGAGTCGATCACGGAGTCGATCGGATGATAATACCCGTACATATCGCATGTACAGACGTTATCATTGAACGATTGAGTAGCGTATACCTTGGCACCAATAGCCTGAGCCTTAAGCTTATTGGGAAATTTAGCATTTATATTATGCAAGTTGTAAAGCGATGTGCATATAGAGGTTGAATGAATGTTGTTAAGCATTGGAATGCTTTATATATAATCATGTATAAAGCAGAAGCGTGTGACCAATAGCAGGCTTGCATGCACACACTGTGGCATGCCCAATCATGTATGTACAACGTATATCATAAAAGTATGCCCATGCTTCGTTTACAAGCGTTGAACATAATTTATTCAGTGGTTGTACATGCTTGCCTATTGCGTGAGCTGGTGTGCTTTAATGATTGTACAAAAGGGGTATGCTGCTGTGCCGACATGCATGGTGTGTATTTGTGCGCTGTGCTTTTAACGAAGGAACTTGTGGGTCGTGTGCTCTCAATCTTGCATCAATAGCTCTAAAACCTTATTTACCAAATGTTTACAAAATCACAAGCAATGGCATACACATTAGCAAGCATTACAAGATGCGGTTATCAATGCATTACATGCAGCATCTCAACGGCAAGGGTAACGGGTTATTGCAAGTTGCATCACGTGTGGTTTGCTAATACAATTGTTACAAACGTCATATCTTGCGCAATCACATGCACGCGATGTATGATCACTTTTGATAAAGTGTTGCAGCTTCAGGGCTATGATTAATCATAAAATGTGTAAAGTGTTGCGCATGATTACGATTACCATCGCATTGAGTCCTCATGATGCAGGATTCTGCCAAAAATATTAATTGCATCATTTTGCTAGCATGCAATTTGCACTCTTGTACCAACTCTATATCGGATGGTGCATGGCAAGGTGTTGTTCAATACGATATCACTCAATATTGCAATTACCATGATCGCTATGTACACCAATCTATGATTTTACGCACAAACATGGATGTGGCCACGCTAGCAACCTGGGCAAGGCATGCACTTGTTGCCCAGAGAGTGTACAAACGGTGTATCATCTACTATTATGCACATGCATGCCTTCTGCCGCTCAAGTTGGCAGCTGAGATCTGCACTACCTACTGTGTTTGCTTGCCCACCTTGCACGCACATAGATTTATACACGTAGTGTAGCCTTGGCCCCTGTTTGTAATTTATTATTTGCCTTGCTGTTTTGCTACTGTGCGTGTGTGTAGGAAACTAAAGACGCTATTGCATGCATGCAATAGTGCAGCACATACGTTCAAACATGATGTACAACACACGTCAACCACATACATACTCACCTAGTTCACACATGTTCGGCCACCGGGGTACCTACCTAACTCACTCTACTCCTACCCCACCCAGTTAGTCATGCAAGCATGCATGTGCAGCCCTTGTTACTTGCACCACGGCCATATGTCAGCGGCCCATGCATGCAGCAGCAGCAGCAGCAGCCGACTCAACGGACTCCCCCCTCGCCTCCACGCACTGTGTCGTAAAACCTGCCAAGACTGCGTCGCTTTGTTAGGGTTGCGCATTGGCGCGCAGCATGCATCCACATGCATAGCGCAAAGTAGCGCATAGCACTCTCTTTCGTCGTGCCGTCACTGTGTCCTTGTGTGTGCTGTGCATACTTGTGTGGTTGAAACGCCTATGCGTGATGCCGAATGCATCACGAGTACACGCCGGTGTGTACCGTTACCCACACCACACTCTCAACAAGGCGAGTGCGCTAGACTTGGCAACCACCAACATTGGGCTTGCATGTCATCCATAGCACTGGGTTTGTCGTATGTTGTGCAATAACACAAGACGGGGTGTTTGATGGCTGCACCAGAGGTGCAGTGGTTATTTACTTGCTGGCGACTGCCTAGCCTAGACTACATTTAGTCACACTGAAAACACAGTGCCTACAAACTGGATTTGTGTCTCCTTACTAACAAACACACTACATCTTGGCAGCAGACCAAGAATTCCCCTAGCAACAAACTCCCTCTGACGTGAGTTTAATTGTCAAGCGTCAAATGGTACGGATGCCCCGTCCATGCTAAAGAATGGTTTGAAACGAGTCCAAATTGGTTGCCCCCATGACAAAAGGGGCAAGAAGGAAGCCAACGGAGGAGGTTGGAGGAGAGAAATTGGGTCTACCAACAGTGAAGACAATGGAGGATGGAAAGGAGGATGGGTATCATGAACACAAGTAGTTTACGAGAAATAACGCTATTGCGTTGATGACTGTACAGCAAATTCACGTGCGTGGCTGGATCTCCTCCTTCGCTCCAAGTCTCCCTCTTTACAGGCATGAACCTCGTTTCATCCATCATGACTCGCGAATACAAGCACGTGTGCGCTAAGGACTGTAGGCGGACGTGAGCCTGTTGACGAGCTGGACGACAGCATTAGTGCCGAGCAGCCTTGCATGACGCAACGCGTGCGCCTCCGCCAGCACCTTCATCAGCGAAGCCACCGATATCGGCTTGGAAATGTACCTGTGCAACACCACCACACCTGTTTTAGAGATGTACAAGACTGCGAAAATGCTTACGCCAACACAACCATCACACACATGCCCACGCACGTGTCATTGTTGTCAATACAGCTGTTGAGGATGCACAAAACTGTGACCATGCTTACACCTACATAACAGCCACACATGCACAGACAGTGTCACGTACAGGTCCATGCCAGCGGCGTAGCAGGCCTTGCGTTCGTCCGAGAGGGCGGCGGCGGTGACAGCAACAATGATGGGGCACTCGTGTGCAGAGAGCCGCGCCTTCATCTTGCGCGTCGCCTCCAGCCCGTCCATGTTGGGCATGTGTATGTCGCTCAGCACCACGTCGTACCTGTGTTTGCTGGGATTGGTTGGGTTTAATTCAGGAATGGGCTTGCATCACGCAGCAAACACAAAATGACCAACAACAGGAGGAGTGCTGATGTTGGTCAATGCAGCAGCAAGTAGACTGATGCGCTTTAGCAAGCAAGGACAGAGTCAAGAAAGCAATGGCGAGTACTTGAAACCCCTCCTGTGAAGCTTACTTGGTCCGCATGACTGCCTGCAGGGCGAGGAGGCCGTCACCAACAACATCGGCAACGTAGCCGAGTCGCTCCAGGAGCTTCAGCAGCACGCGCTGGTTCACGAGGTTGTCCTGGAATCGCCGAGCAGGTAAGCATAATGCATTGATGAGTCATCAACTCCACCCTTTAACCCACCCACCCACCCCCATCACCACCCACACCCACCTCCGCAATCAAAAGCTTCAGCGGGCATTGCTTTGCAAGGAGCTTGCCCTGAGACGGCCACAGACTGCTGCCTCTTCCAGGATGCACTGTTTGCGCCCCTGCACGACATATGATAAGCATCAATGACGATCAAACTACCACCCAAACTAGCAGCAAGACAACATGCAGCTCAGCTTGAGAACACCCGACATGGGTGCCCTGAGCACGCCTGCAGTGAAGAAGATGCAGTACACATGCAATGCACGAACAGAATGAGCTCAACACGCACGCACACACACCACCACCAAGGTTGTAACAAATGCCTACCGAGGAAGATCGAGTTGAGGGCGTTGTAGACGGCGGAGGCCTTGATGGGTTTGGCAACAACGCAGACGACTTGCACTTGGGCGTTGGAGGCGGCGGCCATAAGGGAGGCTCGTCGGCAGGCCGGGGCGAGGAGGATGACGGGGACCATCCCGCCGGAGCGGGCGCCAGTGGGGGGTGGCGAGGTGCTTGCAGAGGTGTTTGCGGACGACGTGGGGCATGTCGCTGTGGGCGGCGTAACCGCCGCGGAGGTCATTGTTGCTGCGGGCATCATCACGGAGGTCCCCAAAGCGGCGGCAGCAGCGGTGGCAGCGGCGGCGGCCGCGTCAAGCGCTATTGTTGGGAGGCACACGAACGGCATCTCGCGCTGCAGTTCCGCTGCCAGTTGGAGGCCATCCATGTCGGGGAGGAACTGGTCAATAATGGCCGCGCTAAACTCACGGCCCTTCCTGAAGATGCTCTTTGCGTCCTCTGCCGTCTGCACGATGACGGGCTGGCGGAGAGAGAGAGAAGGAGGGAGGAAGACACGCACGAACACAAGCATGTCAGTATGGGTTACAGGATGTGCAAGGTAAAGATGACACCACTATGACGATCACGCTTGTTGTTACCTGCGTGTGCCAGCGCTCCAGATGTGATAACAACACCTCCCTTGACGTCGCGCTTCCAGACACCACCAAAACTCTGCGAGCACATGAGATGAGGTTCTGTTGGACTAAGCGGCACGCCCACACACACAAGCACCCATCTTTACCCCTCACCGTCTGCTGCGGAAGTCAATATTCTCCATAGCCACGAAGGTGGTGGCATTGGCGGGAACGTCAGCGCGAATGGTGAACCGAAACGTGCTGCCCTGCTCAGGATACGAGCTTGGACTGCGTAGGCCGCTCCGATAATGGTAATGGTGAGCATAACTGCTTTTGATAACGGTAGTGCCAATGATCTTCTCCTTCTCTGCGTCCTCAGCCTTGTTCTCCTCGTTCTCCTTCACCACCTCGATTCCAGCATCCTTGTCCTGCTGCTCTTTCTTCTCCTTGGCCTCCTTCTCCTTGGCCTCCCTCTCCTTGGCCTGCCTGGCAATCTCCTTATTGTCCTCCACGCCAATCTCCCCGCCCATCAGCGCCACAAGCTTGGCGCTGATGGCCAGCCCAAGCCCCGTCCCACCAAATCTCCTCGTGGTCGACGCATCAACCTAGTTGTAGATGCACACACAAGTCGTATGTATTTCTGTTGCATCTGTGTGCTAACAACTGCCCCAGATCACAAGGTCAACAACATGCTAACCTGGCTGAAAGGTTGGAAGAGCAGCTTCTTTCGGTCCGCGGGGATCCCGAGCCCGGAGTCCTTCACTGCAATTTCACGAACAACACCCATTAGACACGATCAAACCAGCGTACATACGTGGATGCAAGCTGCAGGAGTATATGATGAAAGGCTCACCAGCAAAGTCAAGAACACACTGGTGCGGAGAGTTCTCTATCGGACGGGAGGTGACGCTGAGGAGGACATCACCCTTCTCCGTGAACTTGATGGCGTTGGAGAGCAAGTTTAGGAGGACCTGACGGAGGCGGGTCACGTCTCCCCTCACCATGGCAATCACCTAAACAGGGGATGGACATATATGCACACATTAGACACAACCCCACAATGTTGTTAGCATGAGCGAGTGCGCAGAGCCTGTGAACTGGGATTTTGCGCATACTTGCGGGTCAAGAAAGTAGGCCAGCTCCACTTCCTTGTTGGCAATTTGCGGGGTCACCAGGTCCAGCACTTCTTCAAGGAAGTCACGCACGTTGAACTCCACAAGCTCTATCTCCATCTTGCCAGCTGTTGGGGGATGTTTTGTAAGTTAACTGGCTCGTTAACAACACCAATGACTGAGGACTGACTGAATGAGGTGCCTCGACTGGAGTACACTGCTCAGTGCAATACAAGAGATGGAAGTAGTTCAGGACTCTTGTTGCATAGTGACTAAGAGCAGCAGTGTTGGAACACTGCTCCTACCCTCAATTTTACTAAAGTCGAGAATATCATTGATGAGGCTGAGAAGAGCCTCTCCTGAATTCTTTATGAGCGTGGCATACTCATGCTGCTCTTCCGTGAGGTCCGTGCTGAGCAACAGGGCGCCCATGCCAATGACCGCATTCATGGGTGTCCTGATCTCATGGCTCCTGTAAACAGAGAAGACATCAAACCAGCACATTGGCAAGCTGTTGTCAGTAATATTTAGTCACAAGTAGTAAAGCACACGTGCAGCATACATGTTGGCCAGGAAGAGGGACTTGGTCTGGTTGGCTCTCTCGGCGTAGTCCTTCTCCTTGCGCATGACCGCGGAGGCATTCATCTCCTCAATGGCACGCCGCCTTGTTTTGTCGAGCACGAGCTCATGTCAGTCACACGTGTCATAACGCACAACAAACACAGAGCATAGCAAGTACTCACTTATCAGTGATGTCCGTAATATTGCCGGACACATAGTGCATATCCACATTGGGGTCGGCAGCCTGCTGAAAGACACAAGCACAAGGGAGGACAAAGAGAAAGGAAGAGAGTTAGAAAGGAACAGAACTGATACACGAGGGGAGTGATAGCGACTCAACGAATTCTGTGGAATCAAAGTGCGGATTGTTGACTGATGTTCGATGTTGTGGTGCGTTTTTATGCGCACACACCTGCGCCGCCTATCAAGTACAACAATTGACCAGGGAAGGAGAATACAGGCGTCAGAATCGGGAGAACATGAATGCATGACCATCACTGAGAACCATGTGACCACACGACCAGGATGAGAATCCGTTTCACTGCTACCCAATGCGTGCCACGTGATGCGCCGCACGCACACGCACTCCAAAAAATGGATACACACCTGCGCCCGGGAGCGGAACCACTTGAAGTCGCCGCTTTTGCACTTCATGCGGAACTCCACATCTGCGGGGAAACAGAGAAACTCAGATCCATACGCATGCACAGGCTGGCTGCCGTGTATGTGAGTATATTACAAACAACCAACTGCTCTTCACGATGGGTGGTGATAGACATACCGTAAGCTTTGCCGTTGATGATGTGCTGCTGGACGGCGGCGGTCATGGTGTCGAGATCGTCCGGATGCAAGAGCTTCTGAAATTGGGCAAAGCTCTGTTCCAGCTCCGTCGGCCCGTACCCTATCAACGCGCACCACCTTGCCGACAGGTAAACCTGCACAAGTCCACAACTCGGTCATACCAATGAAACACAGACTCCTCTCGAGTGTCATTGCATCGCATGATAGAACACCATCAACATACGGATCCGGTTTTGAGGTCCCACTCCCAAAGTCCGTCAGATGTCCCGGCAATGGCGCGCTTGAAGCGGCCTTCGGAAACCCGCAGTGCCGCCTGCGAGGTCTCCAGCGCATCCTCCGTATCCTTCAACGCCGTGATGTCCTGCACGCGCACGCGGTTTGCATACATAGCACATACCCAAGTCAGCAACATGCGTAAAGCCGATTGCGGCTGATAGGAGGGCACGACAACAACGACATGGTAAGTGATAAGGCACAGTTCTGATTCGCTCTACACACGCAATGTGCGCGCTCGGCACTCTGTCTTGCTGTACAATCCCACATAATGTGCATGGCTTTGTACCTGTCCTATGCAGTACCACTCGCCTCCATGCATTTGCCCATGCCATAGCACCCACCTGCCAGCTCATTTTGTCAGCAACTATACTGCAGTGTCATCAAACCGCATGAAACTGGTATACATGTACACCACGTAAACCTACTTGTAGGTGCCGTCCTTGCAAAGAACGCGGCTGGGGCTGTTGCCGAGGGCCTCGCCGCTGGCGATAGCCAGCTCGTCTTCATCGGCAATGGAGGACTGAATGGCCTGCGCACACCGTCCATGTTGAATGAGCATGATGATTGGCAAGAGTGTCAGATGAAAATGAACCTGAGCCACCCCTAAGCAGGGCTTTTACAGTTTTTTCTGCCACGGTTTTCCAAGACATTCGCAGTTGTTTCACAATGATTGGACCCCAAAAGCAAGTTGAACCTCTAGAGTGTAGTAGATGGGAAGCTCCACCTTGTCGGCGTCATCTGGATGAACAAAATTCACGTACGGCTGACCCAACAAGTCCTCCTGAGTAAACCTGCATGCATAACAGACACACATACACACGCACACCCGATTAGCACACAATGCATATGCACAACTATAAGAGTGCCATCACCAACATAATACTTTCTCACACTCACCCGAGCAAGCTTGCAAGCGAAGGGCTGATCTTTGAGAAGCACCCCTTTGCGTCCCACTGCACACAATCAGGGAAGATAATGCGTTGAGTCAAAGACTTGGAACACACGGCGAGAGTGAAGTCTGGACAAATCCTTCAGCATGCACTCGCCTTGACTAAGAAAGCGCTGGGCAGCTGGCTGTAATAAGAGTACTCCCGCTGGGTCAACTGCACCTCATGAATGTCTACACACGTGCCCGTGTAACCCATGAACGTGCCTACAAAGAGACCACATGCAGAGTTCAGGAATAGCTGTGATGCTGTGGCAACGATGTTGTGTGATGCAGCGTGTGGTGTGTGTATGTATATCGCATGCTGTGTGTATATGTGAAATGCCAACAGGGTTCTGACCGTTCATGCTGTAACAGGGCTTGCCGCAGTCCATAATCCATCTGTAACCTTTGATCCCGCATCTAGGGTACACTACATTTAGCAAGTGACGACACCGCATGGCAACCGCACAACAACGATAGGAGAAATACAGATCACACGAACAGCAACACCATGCCAGCACCTGGCACGGTACTTAACGCTGTAGCTGTCGCCACTCTTGTGCGCTTTCTTCATTGCGGCCATAGCCACTTCCCCATCTGCGAAAGGAAACACGCATCATTCAGGCCAGTCCATCATGCTGGTCTTTGTGGCCATGTGGGAGAAGGAAAAAGACAGCGCACCTGCGCCGAACACACACTCTTTCCAGCTTCGGCCGTGAAGCGCATCAACTGCTATACTAATAACATCCGCCCAAGTGGCCTCATTGTCGCAATCGCTAAGCTTAGTGCTCCTCATCAACGCAATCTGCGCGCACAATTGTTAAGAAACCAGTTTACAGGACGAGTCATCATCAATGCGAGAGGAAAAATATAAACGAAAGTAGGGTAAGAAACATTCGATATAACGAAACAAACAAGGGGTACCTCGTCGTGCGCCATGTATTGAACAAACTTGCCGTACCCGCCCAAAAAGTCCCCGAAAACATCCTCGCAGAGACTCTCAGGCTTGCTGACACTGCCATGACAATATCACAGGACACAAGTGTGAACTACTTGAGCACAAGCACAAGCTCACAAGCGAGCACATACGCAAGCGAAAGCACAAGCACAGGTACAAGCACGAGCATAAGCACAGGTAAAGCCACTAGCAATGGCAGAATGACACGCACAAGCATAAGCAGCAATGTACGGCCATTGCGAGAAGCTACTGCGTGCCTTGGTGCAACTTTGGCTGCCCTGACGCCTGTCATCTTCAGCAGGGAGGAGGAGGCGGATTGCAACGAGAGATTTGACGTTGATGATGGTGACAACAGTGATAACAAGTGCGGTTGCTGAGCTTTGCGGTCAGCAAGAAGCCATCTGGCAGCCACCGCCGCAGTCGCTACCCCCAGGATTACCGCGGTGGTAGCAAGCGTGCCTCTGCTGGCGTTGTTTTCCATCCAGCGCCAGCCAAGCTCCGCCCTCGGCCCAGGCCTGGCCTTGCCACGCCAGGACCGTGAGCTTCCAGGCTAGCGACCAGTCCAGGCCAAGCCGCACCGGCGCTGAAGGCCTTGCCCAACTCCCACGCCCCCACTCCAGCCTTCCTCTCTGCTTCCCCAAGACGAATCCCCCTGCTCCTTCTCCACTTCGTCGTCCTCCTGGTCGTCGCCGCCGCCGCCCGGCCTGGCCTAGCTGCTAGTCCGCAAGGCGCTCAGGTATGGCAGTTCGCACGTAGGCGCCCAAACCCTGCAAACAGTTTTTGCGGGAAAACCCAACGGCAGGAATGAAATCGCGGTTTTATTGTCTCGTGCTGCCCTTTTTGGGGGTTTGCCGCTGCATTGTGCCTCAGAATGGCGTTTTTGTCTTCGGCACCGCAGCAACGCCTTTTTCATGCTCGCTAAGAATCCTCGAAAGTTAGAACCGGTCTGAGAGTGCATCGAAAAAAGGGCAAGCCAAGCCAGCCTTGAAGCGAAAAAGCGCCTGGCGAATCTGCGACTTCCGTCGCTTCAGAATCCTGTACATGACAACAACTGCGAGACTGCAAGTCGCGAACGGCCTTTGCATAATGTCACGTCAGACCAAAATTGTTAATGATGAAAGCCCACGGGGCACTGCCGTGCAGGCAATCATAAAGCGAAGACCGGCTCTGTGCCGCGTTTGACCAGATAAACCGTCCCCTACCGGTCACGTGGCTGTTGAAATGGGCGGCGGAGCTCCAGCTCCAATGATAAGTGCAGTTGAGCTCATTCCTGCGGCAGTACTACTTTCTGCAACTCTAGTCCGTACGGTTGATTGGTGTAAACTGTAGACCGGTACGAAGGCAGTTGACCGCAAGCGTGTGTCCCGCGCGTCAGCAGGGCCGGACTATCTTTTTGTCAACAATGGGCATTTTGGCGCCAAAATTAGGGTAAGAATCGCGTTGTAAGCATAACGCTGTGTAACAACACGCAGTTGTAACTTACATAGTAAGAGCCACGCTGAATGACATGTGCTAGCCGCCGCTGTTACGGGTAGTGATCGACGTTATGTACCAAATCCCAGTAGGCTACTGCCAGTAGCCATGGCAAAAGAGGGTTGTGATAACGCTTTTCATCAAAGGTGTCTTCACGTGCTCTGTGCAACATTAGAAATCCATTACATGCAGTTGCATCATCACAGGTATGAAATTCGCATAACTCCAGATCTGATGATGTTCCTTTCAAGGCTTTTATAGCACATCATCACTGCTGTGCTATAAAAGCAGTCGATTTGGGTGACCAGCAATTTCTGTTATTGAATTGAGCTTAGCACTTCGTTGGCCGTGTTGACCATACACCTCACATTGTATCATGGAAACATGTCATGAATTGTAACCATAAAACAACACATGAATTGAAGATATCAAATAAAACATCTATAAACTTCAATATCAGATTGTGATAATGTGACCTGAAAAAAACGTCATCGTATATTTGGCAAAACTGAGCCAAAGTGTGGCTTTATATCAACGTACATTTTGCGATTTCAAGAGCCACTTTTTAGAAGGCCACACATTTGATCAAATTCACAAAAAAGCGCCATGTCGGTGACTTCCTGCCACCAATTGGAATAATGCTGATTACCATCAAGCTATTCGTATCGGTATGCCATCAAGTTGTAGGAATAAACGGGGCAGGCATTATAAGAAAGACACAACTTGTCGTTAATAAGATGATTTGATTTTAGCTTTAAAATGGGTGATTTATACACCTTTTCATGAACACGCACACTAAAAATTGTAATCACAGATAGGTTGTGACACAATGTTGTGTGACAACCCCCCCTTTTAGTATCAATAAGTAAAACACATCATAACAACGCAGATTTAGCGTCGCTATGTTTACTACTACTACATATCAATTGATTAGCATTGTTGCAACACTTGTAAATAGTAATAACATTTGTTTAACCTTAAAATCATCATATATATACATAAATATGCAAGTTGAAAACTTTTGAACAGATGTGGTGTAACGTATGATACTCAATAAGGCTTATGTTATGCTTGCAAAAGAGCATGATAATAATATGGCTTTACATAAGCTTACTTATTGGTACGCGTTTACAGCATTAACTCATATATTGTGGTTTATATTACCGTGATAATAATAAATTTGCTATCTTAACTATAATCAATGTTCATTTTTCATTTTTCTTATTAAATTGTTATTATAATGTAACACATAAATTGCATTCAACACCTTAATTATGATATAACAATTGTGTGATTTCTACTGGCTAATGATTGGCAGCTACAAGCATTATGATTACAAATAAGTCTTAACGTATCTTACAATAAAGGGATTAACACGAGATTGTGCATGTGTAACGTGACATGCAAACGTTGAATTGCATTCTTGCCTTGCAATGTGATCGTCGCAACACTTATAACATCTGCAGTTAGCTTGTATCAACAATCATTAAATGCTTGATAGTTTCATTATATGGATTGTCTACTTAACGGTCCGGCATCAGAAGGCTTTCAAAACGTTTCCATCATAACGTTTGCATGCATAAGCTTGCACAAGAATGCATTACAAGAGGTAACTCTACATATAATGTACATTGAATACATCATACAATCACAAGGGTATACATAATATATTGTGCAACAAAACCGTATTATTTGTTTAATGATTATTCTTGTATGTAAGGTGTGCTAAATACAGTATACATGTACCACCACAATGTAGTCTGTTTGTAGCAAACAAAATCATTTGCAAGCATTACGGTAAGGTTACAGGATCTTACAACTGACATGATAACATCTTTATCATAAGCTTGATTTGATTAAGTTGCTTAAAGAGTCAACTTGATAGGCAGCCACTATTGCACCTTTAACTTGTTTTGCTCATTAATTAATGCAAGGTATGTCCAAGCATAGCTTTGTGCTGACTCAATGTGCGTTTGAAACTGTGTAAGAATAAGGTTTTATTAGGCTATTGCATAGCTCGAGTATTGCAAGATAACTATGGCAATGCGCTTTGCTCAATTAACAAGCAATAATGGAGCAAATTATTGTCATTTCAGTCAATTCTGCTGCATCAGGGGTTGTTGAAGGGTCATTGATATCCATGATATATTTTAACCTTATGGCTATATTTGTCCGATTACATTACGATTTTAATGTGTAGCCTTATTGTCGATTTCATCCGACTATAGCAATCGGAGGTAAAGATGCATGTTGACGCAGATTGTGTTCCCAATGCAAGGCATGACTCTGCATTACGTCTTTAACTGCCGACTTGACACGGTCGGCTCAAATCAGCAATAAGAGAGTGAATACCAGCTATTTATTCTCGTCACAAAAAGTGCATATATGCCAACATGATAGCAGATTGGTTGTCAGTGGTTAAAATCCAACCATTACCATCATCGTGAAAGTGTATTTGCAAAAGCTACCCAAATGCAAATTCTATACGCGTAACATTGCCTCATATAAAACACAGATAAAGCTACACAGATTGTTCGCCAATTCGCTATTGTTAGTTTAGTGTCTTTCGTTGGGAACCATGTTATGAGTTCCGACAACGAAGCCAATGGAGAGTGCGCGATCGTCGCATTCATGAATTGCGTTATCATACCTACCAGGTAAAACAACTTATGTGTGTAGCGTATATGCAATGCTATGCATGTGACCCCATTGCATTGTGTGTTAGGTAATGCAACATAATGCGACCAATGTCAGCTGCTGATGTGCATGCATGCAAAACCATTGTCTTGGCTCATTCGCGCAACAATATGGTGCAATATCACTCTGCCACAACATTTTCAAAAACACTGCACATGCATGGTCGCATTGATGTATATAAGGGGTATGGTATGTACATGATACGCGTGCAGTAGTATGTATTGGTCACCACCACCACATGATGTAAGGGTCCACTAGTGCGCAAGGGACGCCGAGGGAATTGCGTAGGAATTGCTAACTTGGTTGGATTTATATGGTAACGATGATACCCATACAACACGTTGTGATGGTTGCACAATTGGCGATGATGTTGATCAAACGGAGAAGCACATCAATGCAAAGTCATCATTCGCGGTCAACACAAATCTCAAGCCTATTCAAGCAGCACCTTTCAAAGCACCATAGTAGAGCTCGATGTAATCCAATGCAGGCAGGTTCCAAGACCAATCCTGGTCCATGACTGTTTTCTGCAACTCGTGAAACTTCTCACGATCAGAGTACCACATGTTCATCGCCCTGTTATGCATACATCCCAGTATAAGCCAAGCAGAGGGCATGCTGCTGACCGACGCATCTGTAATGGGAACATACCGATTCATTGCATAGTCAAGGCCAGGGGCATCCGTTCCATCGAAACTGAACCCATTTGGCTGAAGACACAGTGCATTGGCCCTCTCACCATCGTGGTCAACATCCAACACAGTGTCATTGAGGCCTGCACAGCAGATGTCAGGCATCACGGGTAAGGGTTGGTGCGACGCAGTTTGAAAGCACATGTTTTTGAATTGGTCAGGTGCAGTGATTGCGCTAGTGGTACATTGGTACACTGAAAAACAACAATATAGGAGGGAAGGGGCTTACCGCCAGTTCGGCGAACAACTGGGATGGCACCATATCGCATGGCAATCAGTTGTGTCAGTCCGCAGGGTTCGAACTGCCAGCAGCATATGACGGAGTATTAGTGTTGGAGGACAAGTTCTATTGTGCCAACAAGATGCACCTGCACTGACCATGGAGGGGACAATGACAATGTCGGAGCCAGCGTATATCAAGTGCGACAGAGGCTCATCATAAGACAGGTACAGCCGCGCATTGTGGTTGTTCTGCGCTGAAAGCTGGCGTGCAAGCAAAACAAACTCATTCTGCACGCGCGGATCTGGAGCAGATCCCAGCAGCACCACCTGGAATCAAATGCATGAGACACAGACGCTGGCACATGATAGATTGCGCATACGCAGTAGTGAGGTGGAAGTGGAATAATTGCAGGATGGTTGCAGGCCCGATCAAGCAACCTCTCATTCTGTACTAGCAGCTATAAGACAGTACCTGACCGGATCGATCAAGTGTCCGCCATATGGCATGCTTGATGAGGTGAATGCCTTTCTGTGCTGTCAAACGTGTCACAATGCCGATCACGGGCTTGTTCTCATCCATATCCAAGTCTAGCCTTCTCCGCAGCTCTTCCCTTGCCTTGCGCTTGCCCTCGACTAGCTCATCTGATGTGTACAGCATCTAGCAAAGCAAGGGGGGAGGGAAACGCGAGTGAGTCCATGCTGTGAACTCAAAGCAATACACCACACAAATAACACGAGCTGGCACACACCGGCAAGAACTTGTCGTCAGCCGGATCCCACAAGTCGATGTCAATGCCGTTCCGAATGCCGTAAAACTTATTTACATGGGGTGCGATCACCGGCTGTCCGCTCACTTCATTGCGATACGTGGGTGACACCTGAGGAAACTGTCATTAGACCTGCCAGTGACTTATGCCACAAGCCAGCAGTACTGCATCTTGCGCACCGTGGTTGCCATCTGGCAGTGCGCCATCGCTTCTCCAATGAGGTTTGTGCCATAGTTAAGATTGTGAATGGTGAAGATGACCTTAGCGCCAGGCATGCTGTTCATGTAATTCTGCGAGTACAGCCTGGCAACTGGTGCACTGGACCAGTCGTGGCAGTGAAGTATGTTTGGCTTGCGTCCAGACCTGTACAAGCAGAGAGTCACGATAAGACTGTCACACGATAAACTGGTCGCATGCATACCTACACAGCAGCATATTGGAGGGCTTGAGCGGGCGGGTGCATGCATTGTCAAGAAAAGGAAACCCATGCAGCACACGATACGAAACTTGCACATACACAGGTTGAGTGCATGTTCACAAGCGCATGCGATCAGCATTCAATGAACGCCTCAAATGGCATGCGCCGCATGATAGTTGCATTCCCTGTTGGAGCCCAACATATACTCAGTCATACTATGACAGCAATGCGCTCTGAGTGCACCGTTAACTTGCAGCATGCACTTGGTACCTTTGCAGCCACTCCAGGGCTGCATGACAGAAGAATCCAAAGCGTTGTGCATCGTTTGGCCTTCCGTAGACGCACTTGGCCCACACCATTCCATTCAAGGGTTCCATGAAGTACACGGGGATATCCTCTACCTCTCCAAACCAAACCTTCACTTGAGTCCCTCCCCAGGCAAACGCTTCAACCTCTATTAGGTTATGTATCTGCGCAGCAAGTCGCTTTTGTTTTCCGAATGTCTCCACAACCAAACCTGCCAAACGGTTAACTGCAAGCGGTTTTACCTGTGTGTAGTCAAGGACGTCATATTTCGGCAGGATGACCTCCACTTTGTGGCCAACCTGCAAACACCAATGTAATTGATGTAGTCATTCTGTTGCAGCAGGCAGTTGGTACGAACACCGCGTGCACCTACCTCCTTTACAGCCCTGGCCAGCCCGGTGACGACATCACCAAGCCCGCCAACCTGTTTAGCGCAAACATCGTGCTGTGGACTGACACAAGGGACGGCACAATGTGGCATGTTGCTGTCTGGGTTTTGAGCTTACCTTGGCGATGGGGGCCATTTCAACAGCAACATGGACAACATGAAGAGGCGGCTCTTGCCGCAAACTGCCAAACACGGGCACATGATAATCAAGGCCATGGTTGTTGTCGTAAAAGCCACCGAGAAGATCCCCCGTGTCCGAGAACACAAAGTCCATGACGTAAGCGTCCCGTGGCACATTGACTGCAATGACAAGCTGTCTGAATGGGATAGCTGCAACCAAAGGCAACAACATTGGGCCGGGTAAAACAGGGGCTGACCAGTGCTTTTGAGGTGCGTGCTGTTTGGTATGGGTTCCATCTTTTGCGGTATAAAACACATGCGATGGGACCTAAAGATGATAAACAAGCACGTGAACAACATCAGTGTTTTGTACAGGTTGGAGAAGAGATTGTTGATGGCTTAATAGCAAAAGAATTGGTGTATTAGAGGTCATGGGCCATACCATCTATTCCACGACCCGCGAATCCAGACATCCCTGCAGACGGATCCAAGCAGTGAGTGCTACAACGCGCAAAGCCAGGACAAAGCCGCTGATGCAGGCGATGCCAGCCTACCGTTTGCCGGCCATCACCGTGGCATCCGGGTTGTAAAAGACAGTAACAGGTTCGCCAGCTTGGCAAACTGAGGGCTCTGTGTACAGCATGCGGCGCTGCTGGCGCAAGAATAAATCTGGCAGGCAACAGGCAAAGTTGTGAGTTCAACAATGCCTCAATAGGAGCGCCATAGCGGATTGTGCCACCATCTGTACCTTTTGCCAGGGCTTTCAGCTGTCCCTTTTTCCGATCGCGCTTCTCCCTCTGCCGATGGAGCTGAGTGAGAGCCACTACACGAGCACATGGGCAGGACAAATACAACAACACACAGCAGCTCTATGCCACAAGGGCGGACAAACCTGCTAATTTGCGCACAAAAAGCACATACATGCCATGCAACTAGCGAAAGCTAAGGACGTACGTACCCGCACTTGCGCTTCAGCTTCGGCTTTCTCGCGAGCAATGCGCAGATCTTCCATAAGCTGTCCCGCAAGCTGGCCGTAAAACTCATCAGGACTTGGGCCATCTTGCACAGCAATCTGAAAATCAAATCCGTTGTTGTTGTCATAAATGCCCTGTCCTGGCTGGTCTGACGTGCTGAGCACAAAGTTTATGAGGAAGGCATCCTTTGGAACTTCCACTGCACAAGAAAAAACACTTTGTAAGTTGCAGGTGCCATACAACTGCATGCGACCTAGCTGTGATGACTTACTCTGGACTTTCCACCACCTGCATACAGGAAAAAAAATCAATTTGAGTTCCAGATAGAACCTCAGCCGAAACATGACGTAAACGCCTACCATGAGCCGTCAGCTGTCTGTATCTCCGGTGCCATCTGCATTCTTAGCAGCCTTGCCTTTCGATGCACCCAGTTATTGTACCCAACATGAAGAAATAAATCACCCTGTTGCAACAGAGTTCGAGTGAGAAACGTTTGGTGAACACAGTAGTCGCGCAGCACACAAACATGTAGTTATAGCGCGAAGTACCCAAGTGGCTATTGCTTACAGGGGTGTCCTTCAGACTGCGGGAGTTTCGGTTGTAGTACAGAGTGCAAGTGCCTCCAGCTTGCACATCAAACGGGTCAACGTAGTACACCGAGTTCATCCAAGGATGCGCTGCAGCAAGCTTTCCCAGTGCCTTCTCCTTCATTGCTGCAGCCTGGTGCATGACCGTGGAAGGTTCAGTAAAGTGTAATCACTTGTGCAGGCATTGTTCAGAACAGTTGCAGACCAAGTACCTGTGCCACGGCAGCATCTTTTTCACTTTGAATTCGCTCTTGGGCAGCTCTTACAAGGCGCTCTTCCAACTCTTTTTGCTGTTGCTCAGCCTGGTAGATTGGCACTCAATCAGCATGAATGTCATGCCAAGGAGGTTGCCATGGCACCTGTCAGCATACACAATATGCAGCATCCGCCTGCTCACCCGCAACCGAGCCTCTACTTCCTGTCGCGTCCTCTCCTCTTCCAACCGCAGCTCCTCTGCCTCCTGGGCTTTCTGTAGCAGAAAGCGGTCGAAACCTTCTGGAGTCATATCGCCCTGCAAACACCAAAACAAACTGTAAGCAATCAACACGCTAGCATGCTCTGCACTCAAGGAGTGTTCAAGTGCAACAGTACAACCTCAATGTCCACCACATAGTCTCGCCCGTAGTTGTTGTCCCATTGCGCCCCACCATCAGTAAGCACGAACTTGAAGTTGTATGCCTCCTCAGGCACGTAAACTAGAGGCAACCATGTTTGGTCACGTGGTACAGATATCAACACCGGCCAGATCCTCCAATGCATGGCTGTTAATGAAGGCGGCACAAGAAGACAACCAGTACGTACAGCAGTATGTACCTGAGCTTGACAACCAATTGTCTCTGTCCTCTTGTAGTACATCTGTCGGCTGCAATTGCTGGCGCAAGGCGTTCCAGCTCCAATCATTGAATGCGCCTTGCATTATGACTTGCTGCGGGAAGGACATGCCACTTTTCCTGATGTTGTAAAAAATAGTGGCGGATGACCCTGCCTTCAGTGACTCTGCGTGGAAAGTGCAATGTTAACAGCTCTTCCTCACAGTCAGTAGAGTTCAAGCCTTGAGCTGTGATCAACCCAGGATCATGACTCAGCTGACGGCACCTGGCAGGGTAAAGAAGTTCTGATCGCTGTTTGCAGCAGCAGCAGCAACAACTTGTTCCCGAAACTGTGCATGTTCCTCAGCTTCCACTCTTGCGCGTTCTTCAGTTGCGACTTGTTCATGCGCTTGAGCTTGCCTTCGCTCCTCATTCTCTGCCAGTCCTTATAAGTTCACCTTCACATGCTCTTGTGGTTGCAACCTAGCGGCTGCTCATCATTGGATTGCCCAGTACCTTGCTGAGTTTGCGAGTAAACAGCATCTGGTGCAGCAACAGCAATGCCTCCATTGCCCGTGTGGCCATCATCTTCAAGCGTCGATGACGCTCCATCAGTGCCGTCAGCCTACATGCACACAACATGATGCCAAACAAGTCCCACCAAGCTGCTGTGATTGCAATTGCTTGCAACATTCTGCAGCCAACCTTGTCATCCAGTAATATCGCGTCCTGCGTTGCACCATTCGCAGAGACAGCGTTGGTGCCTTTGGAAAGTGCAGGTAGTGCTTGATCTGCCTCATCACCACGCACTCTTATAGCCCTAGAACCAACTGTGCGCGTGACAGCTCTGGCATCCCCGCGTGCAGCCTGGCTGCGACGCTGAGCGCTCGTCTCCTCAGCAATTCGAGTCGCTCGTTGTTTAGCGCGTGCCGACCGCTCCTGTTGAGGTGGGATCAGAAAGCAGCAAGGTGACAGTGCTTGTGACCCCCCACCCACCCACCCCCCACCCCGCATGTTGAATGATAACTGCGCGTGCATCTCTGCTCTTGGCTATCAATCCGCAAGCGCACACCAGATTACCAGACCTTTACTGACATAAGCATTTCCTCTAGCTGCTCAGGTGCTGAACCCTGCGTGAGCGACTCCCCAGAGGAGGAAACATTGTCGGAGTTGCTCCCGGTGCGACCCTCAGCTGCCAGCCGCCAAGACCGCTGACTACGAGGGAGCTGTGAGCTCAATTGCGTTGTGCTAGTCTCCGAGACACGGCTCACTGCACAACAAACTTGATCAAGCAGGACACGTAATGTCAGACCTTCTCCAGGATGCATGCAAGTTGCACCTACCTGATGCAGGAACGTGCCGACATGCTTCTGCACCCTGTGAGAGCATGTAAACAACGGTGTCAAGAAACACCGCACTATAATCTAATCCAAGTGTACAGCTGTACAGCTTGTCACCTGGTGTAAACGAGTGCCACGCAAGAACTCGCGGGTCAGACCAGGCGTGCGCCCTTTGGTGCGACCAGCAGAACGCAGCAATGCGTCTGCTGATGTGAGCACTGGCACCGCAGCCATTGTACGTGTGCCAATGTGCAACGCCGTCTCACGTTAAACGTGTTCTGCAGGCTGATAAAGGCAGGTGAGACCACTGCACCTCCCACAGTTGGTCAATGCATGGCCAACCTCGTGAAGCTGTTCACGCATGCAAGGTCAGCTCTCCGATTAGATAGTTTCCCCATAACAGCTAAACGACAGTACTTGCAGGCAGCTGATAGCAAGCACAGCATGTCCACATGTCTGGGAACGCTACTGCAGCAGGCGTTAACAGCGACGTCCAACAGCTTTCAGAGAGCCACGCAGACAGCAACGGCACCCCCTATGCACACGAATGACGAGCCTAGCCTCATGCAGGCTTGCCTTAGGGTACTACCCGTGAGTCGACAATCTCCACCGACTTTGAAGCAAACCCACACAATGCACTGCTTGTTCTACTCTTTGCATGCCCGGGCCACCCAGCGTGCTCTCAACGACGGACAGCGCACACACCTGCCTTCAAAGCACGCACCTCCGTGTTCACGTAATCGTCCTCCACCCGCTGTCGCCGCCGCCACCGCGGCGGGCGACACCTCCGCCACCACCACCACCACCAGCTGACCACTTGGCAGGCCGCAGATTAGGGTTTGGCTCTGTGCTGTAAAAAGTCAAGAAAATTAGCAACATTTTCCAAGTCACATTGTTGCACGTCCATGCATTCTAAGGCGCTGATCGCTGGCAGGAATCAAGTGGCTTCACTGGGATGCATAGACACAGCGTGGCTAGAATTTCCATGTTTTCCCCCAGAAAAAAATGATTTGGGGCAATGATGGGTGCTTACGGTTGTTGTTCATTTTGTTTTGAATTTCTTTCTTGCCTGTTTTTCTTGACGTGTTTGGAGCAGCGAAACGCACCGCCATCACACTGAGCTATGCCAGTGTGATGGCGGTTGGCGGCCAGCTGGGCGGCGGCGTGGGTGGGTTCGGCGGCGGCGTGGGCTTGGGCGGCGGTGTGGTTGATGCGAGGGGTCTCAGAGTTGGAGCGAGGGGGGTGAGGGTGACGGCGGATCTGCGGTGGTGGGGAGGTAGACGGCAATGAGCCCGGGGGCAGCGTCGCATGGCGACGACGGGGGCGCCGTTTGGAGGCGGCAGCGGCGGGGGTGTGCTTGCGGAGAGGGAGGAGCAGGCTGGGACAGGGGTCGGGGTCGCCTCCTCTAGTGCAGGTAGCAGCCTAGCCTCTGGACAGAGGCGTCTTGCGCCCAAGGCGCTCCGCATTAACGCCGACGGCGGTGCTGGACCCTCTGCAGTTGGTGGTGGCGCTGGCTCCGCTCCTATTGGGTCCGCACGCAGCAATACCAGCATTCTGCTTCGCTTGCTGAAGTGTGTTTCGCTATCCCGAACCACCAAGGTGAGTGTGTACGGCGCAATTTTTTGCGTCGTGTGTGGGCTTAGGTGATGGCAATGCCGGTTTGAAATTTGTGAGAAGGCTGTCAACTGTCACATAGCAATTCAGTATACAATCTAAGTATCAAAAAGTATCGCTAATCAACAACTGTCACATCAGGTGCAATGTTAACGAGCACATTGTTGCACTCTGGTATTGTCGACTATCAAGAAATCGACGACAAGATATTGCAGCACATGGGTTACTGCGTTGTGGTTGCAGGCTTAGGTCAGATAGTGTTTGCTTGCCAGCAATGCATTACGACAACTGCGATATAACACATGCAGAGGGAGCAGTTAATTGTCGCCCTCGTGGAAATAGCAGCCTGTCCTGGCCTCGGGCCTTTGCTTAGGTTGAGCCTGTTAGCATTGCTGTCAACATAGCAGGTACTGTGCCGTACACCGCTGGATCTTCGTGCATCGTCTCATCGTTGTTTGCCTCACTGCCGAGCAGAATCTTAGTGCATTGAACAGTGGTCGCATGTGTTTCACTCGTGCTGTTGGACCATAGCTAGATCATTCCAAGAGATGTTTTTGTCTTGTCAACCTATGATACATTTTGTCAGGCATTTGTAGTGAAAGCCAGAAATCACTGCTTTTCATGTGGCCACCAGTGTTTAATGTCAAAGAGGTTTAGTATCTGACAGCAAGCTCCGTGTGATCCATGTGCTGCGTGAACAACCTACAGGCACGACTGGAGATTGCTTGCATTGGGATGGGCATGCTTCTGTACCGTATGTGCTGCCTGTGGATGGAAGTCAACAAGCAGCAGTTTACATAAGTTCACTGAAGTTGTGCACACATGGATCAGTGCATCAGTGTGCAAGCAATTGTGTTGTGACAGTGCCGACCGTGCTTGGTGCATCTAGCTTGCAATAAGTTTGCATGGAATATACTCAATGTGTTGCCATGCTTCGTCTCTTATAATCTACTGACATTGTTTTTTGCCACAGCTATGGTTCGCATGCAATGCGCTCCTCTTCATAGACGCAGTCATGTATGCAATTGTGGCACCCTTCTTGAGTCTACAAGCAGAGAAGCTCAACGCCTCGTCTCTTTTGACGGGCATCACCTTCTCAATCTACTCGGTGGCTGTGATGTTGGGCTCGGCACCAGCTGGCCTTCTCTCAGCAAGACTGGGAAGGCGCACGATGATGGCGATGGGAGTCTCCATTGTGTCCATCTCATGCATCTTTTTTGGCCTGGTGCCCATCCTCTACGCGCAGAGTAGCTTGGCCGTTGTGTTTACACTGTTTATCGTCTGCCGTGGAGCGCAGGTACGTGGTTGGTTGTGCACAGGCATGATATCGCTCATGCTCAGCACACATTGCATGATTAACAACACCTGTGTACCACACCTGTATATTAGCGGAATCCGCATCAAGTGTTGCTTATTCTACTCAGGGCTTAGGAGCATCCTGTATAGAGACGTCAAGTATGGCGTTGCTGTGTGACACCTTTCCAGACTCAGTGGGCTCTGTTATGGGAACCGCCGAAGCCTGCATGGGTGCAGGGTTGATGGCAGGAGCACCCCTTGGAGGGGTGAGTTATCTCATTTGAATGGAAACATGCCTCTGAGCTTGGGCTTCAAGGCTCACATTGCTAAGCTTTTCTGCAGATTCTGTATGAATGGGGTGGGTTCTCCCTTCCCTTCCTGGTGACAGGCTCTCTCCCCCTTTTCCTGTTCCTGTTCACCTACTCGCACATCCCGTTCAACAGACCCGGACTGCATGGCAAGGTCAATGCTCCGCTATCCTCAATACTGTCGACGCCGATGCTCGTCACTTGCCTAGCTGTAGTGCTCAACTCCGCGGTATACGGGTTTCTGGATGTGGCTGTGCCACCAAGGCTCGCCAACCTGCACAACCTGAAGCCATACCATATTGGGTGAGCCCCCCCCCCACCCACCCACCAACACACACACACACACACACACACACCACTACCCAAGACACCCAACACACATGCGCACATGCGTATGCGTATGCGTATGCGCACACATAAAAAACATATCACGAACACACAGAATGACATATGCACACGCATCCATTCTTGGAAGGGAGACAACACTAGTTGTGCATACGTCATCGCGCAATCGCGTGGTAGTGCTTGCATGTTCATCAGTTGCCAGGAAGGTGGTAGTGTAGTTTGGCAATGCATCTGTGTCGCCGAGAGTACAAGTCAAAACGTTACTGTAGTGAACCCATGCACGGTAAATCTTGCTGGGCTGAACACTGGAATAGCTGAATCAAAACCAGGTTGAGCCTGGCAAATGCTGCAGTAGCTCATCAGTGTCACGCAAGAGGTGTTTGGCGCTGGCATTTGTACCACAGCTGACTATGGTATGGACTTGTGTTGTGCAGGTTTGTGTTTGGCGTCATGGCCTTGGTGTACACGCTTTCGTCGATACCTGTAGGGCGGTTGTCGGACCGGGTGCGAAGGAAGTATCTCATTGCGATTGGCTGCCTCATGATGAGCATTGGGTTTTGGGGCATTGACCCCACGACATTTCTGCCTGTGCCTTCATTATATGTACGTGCCCGCGCATGCTGCACTGTTGGTCATGACATGCAGGGGATGCCGTACACTGTGGGCACTGCCATTTGCACATGTTCATGTGGTCTCAATGAGAAAACCGAGGAGAGAGCCTAACAGCATATGTGCTCAGGTGCTGTTGTCCTCAATGATGTTGATCGGCATGGGCAGTGCAGTTTCACTGGTACGTGTCTCGCGCTGCATATGTTCTCTTTGCATCTGTTGACGCTCTGTGTGCGCGTGGTGGCAATGTGCTTATTCTCTATACATAGTTGCTACCAGCTTGATAGATAGCATGAGAGTCTCTTATTGTCCTGCAACCTAGGCGCATTTACCGCATCGCTGACCCATGAGTTCAACTCATGCAGGTGCCAGTGTTGCCACACATGCTGGACTGCGTCGGTGGCGGCCATGAGAACGTGGTCAACGCCGTGTCGGGCCTGTTTGGATCGGCCTACTACCTCGGGGAGGCCATCGGGCCAATTATGGGCTCTGCGCTCACCGACGCGATTGGCTTCAAGTGGGGGGCAGCATTCTTTGGGTCACTCTGCGCAACATGTAAGTGTGCTGAACCACACTCTGTAACATCAATTCCAATGTCATTGCCTTGGAACAAGTAAACCACTCTCAGCAGAAAATGTTCACTCTGTGGCATTCGCTGTTTGACGTGTATCAGTCAATTGTTAACAAGCAGCTGCTGTCATGGTCCATCTGAACAGTTCTGTGCAGTGCTTGCTTGTCCCACTCGTGAACCTGCATGTCTAGTATGTCGGTTTCTGACTCGAGTGTGTATGCAGCTGGAGCCCTCATTTTGCTGCCCTTGAAGCATAGAACATCCCAAGCCCCGAAGTCGCCAGTCCAACAGCTAGACATAGACAGCTCAGATGATAAAACGCCGCTGTTGTTGTGACCCTAGTACTGATGTTGTGCCCTATTGTGCTTTAAAATCTACTGTTGCTTATTTCCCTATGTGTGTGCCGTGAGGGAGAGGAGCTCTTTCACAACCGCAAGTTTGAAACACGCACGAACCGTTATACCATATGAACCACCGAGCGTGCCTTGTGCGCCAAGGCAGTAGCCGCTGGTCATGCATACAACTACTGGCAGCATATCCTGTACACCTCGACAGCAAACAATGTGGCTGGAATGCAGAGAGAGTGTGTCAATTGCTTTCAGGAAACAGGTGTGGATTTGTCCTGCATTGCATAGTCTCCTGTTCTGGTACTGCTGCATTTGCAGTTCTTGGGCGGTCTCTGCTGTCTTTGATTGTATTCGACTGTGTGTTTGCTGCCTCACGGATGCGTAAGGTTCACATTCGACGCACACACAACGCATTGCGCACACCACAAGCAAGGGCAGACCTGATGGGCAGGCAGGAGATGAACACTGTGAGTGTGTGCACACAGTGAGAGTAGATATAGCGCTTACGAATTTGTCACAGTCATTACGCTTACTGCTAACACTGTTTATCTTTCCGTACGCGTCCTACAACAATAATGATATTATGTACAAGACCCTCCAAACC
>RHPI01002262.1:350316-438765 GCA_009103225.1 Chlorokybus atmophyticus
CCCCCCCCCCCTCTCCACCATTTGCACGAGTCGGACTCGACTTGTCTTTGCACATACAGCTTCCAGCGCATTGAAACAGCATGGCATTGCTGCTTCAACTCTGCCAACATCGCCACTCCTCCCAGTGGTAATAATGCGATACAAGTCCACCCAGCTGCAGAGCTTCATCAGCCAGACAAAAAAGGTCACCCTTTGCTTGCCAAGACTTGTCAACAAGTGTCTCTGAAGCGTGTGAAATAGCACTGCCCTCGAGTGCATGTACACTGCACTTTTTCCAAGTCCAACACACCAGCATATACACACACTCCCTCCCCCTCTCTCACGCCCCGCTTTCTCTCAGCACCTTCCCCATCCTCTCCCTCATCTCCACCATCTGCCCGTCCCCCCCTCTCGCCTCCTCCTCGTCCAGCTGACCGAACAGCCGCTCGAACTCGGCGAAGCGGGACGACGCGGCGGTCAGGTCGCCGCGGAGGGCGAGGGTGATCGAGTAGTTGAGGAGGAAGAGGGGGTCGGACTCGAGGTCGAGGGCCTGAGGTGTGTGCGTGTGTGGGTGGGCGGGTTGTATCTGTGCATGTGCATGTGCGTGCATGCATGCATGCGCGTATGCACTTTGTTGCGCACACGTGCAACCAAGCACATGCACGCAACAACTCACACACACACTCCCACCCACCTTCTCATACGCGGCGCACGCATTCTCGAAATCCTCCATCCTCGCCAGCGCCACCGCCATATACATATACGAGCTCGCGAAGCTCGGCTTCAGCGCTATCGACGCCGACAGGTGCCTGAAAGCCGACGCGTACTGTCCCGTGCTGAGGTGGACCAAACCCAAGTTGTAGCTGACGATCCACTCGAAGGGGTCCAAGTAGAGAGCGCGCCTCAGGCAGGAAACGGAGGCCAGGAGACGCAGCTTGCCGAAGAAACACATGCCGATGTTGTTCCAGAGCTGGGAGAGGGTGGGGGAGAGGACGGCGGCGACCCTGAGGAGGAGGAGAATGGGTGGGTGTGGGTGCGTGGGTGCGTGCGTGCGTGCGTGTCTGTGCGTGCACAGCTATGCTGCGTCGACGAGCGCATGAGCGTCATCGTGCGCATAGCACCAGCATACTGAATGCACCCTATAGCAATGCAATGCAACCCCCGCCATCATGTAACCATGCCTGTTGGATTGTGCTTACACTCGGTTACTTGTGTGTGTAGGGATGGACACATTCTGGTACACACGCGCACTCACACATATGCGCATGATGTAGTGTGATGTGGATTGATGCTTATGCGCGTGTAACATCTCGCACTGCACGTACCTGTACTTGACGAGGGCAACGTCCATGTCCGAGTGGTCCTGAATGATGCTTCCAGCAGCGAGTATGGTCTTTGAATTCCTCGGGTCATGCGTCAAGGAGTTACCTGAGCAGAAGAAGAGAGTGACCAACTGTTGGCATTGCTGTTTGTTGCTCATGTCTGGAAACCCATACACACATGTGTTGGGAGTAATGTGACATCTCTCACCCAAGAAGTCAAAGGCGCGGTAGTTCTCGCCGAGGCGCAGGTACAACAGTCCGATGGTCGTGAGGATGTCGGGGTTCTCAGGGGAACACTCGAGAGCTTCAACGTACATCTGGCAGGAGGAGAACACGCATACAAGGCCTAGTTATGATTGTGATGCATGGTCGTGCATGCGGATGTGGTGCACTCGAATGTTGCGTACATGATGGGTCGGACAGCACACGTGCTCATACACGCGCGCGCGCACACGTACACGTACACGCATACGCACATGCACATGTCTTGATGCTAAATAAAACACGCATACTGGCACATGCGCACGCACGCGTATTATTACAGCCATGTGCATACGTGTACTTGCTTGTATGCTGTTTGCTGTAGTGTTGAGTTGTGTTGGGTTGCGTTGCACGTGTCAACCTAGCAGCCCAGCCAGAGCACTCGCACCTCGATGGCCCCCTTGTAGTTCTCCTGCAGGGTGTACAGCTTCCCGAGCTGCGCGAACGTGGCCTCGTGGCGACGGACCTCGTTCGCACGCTTGAAACACTGCTCCGCCGCGTCATACACCTGTCGGATGTGCGTGCGCGTGGATACGTTGGTGCGCGCGCGGGCGTGTGTGCTCGCGCACGCATGTGTGCGTGTTGTTTGGTGTTGGCGTACATGCATATGCGTGCGTGCGTGTGTACGCACGGCGTACATGTGTGAGTGTGTGGTGCGCCCGTGTCTATGGGCGGAAACACGTGCTTGTGTGTGCACGTGTGCATATGCAATAGCATAGTGCGAGATCACTTGTAGCGGCACTTGTTCACAGACCTGCCCCCCCCGCACCCACACCCACACCCACCCACCCCGCCTATCCACCTGCAGGTGCGTGTGGCACAGTCCCTTGCAGTGCCAGCTCTCCCTGTCATCCTCGTCCAGCGCCAAAGCCTCGTCATACACCGCCAGCGCCGCGCGGTGCTTGCCAAGCAGGTAAAGACTCCTCGCAACCTGACAGACGTTTGTCACAGTTGTTGTCGTTGACGATGATGGTGTTACCACACACACACACACACACACACACACCTGTTTGAGGTGTGCCCCCTCTCCCGGTTCGACGGCGGCCGCCCGCTGGAACAGCTCGAGGGACTGGCGGACGCGGCCCTGGCGGCGGCGGATGTGGGCCGAGAGGAGGAGCACGGGGACGGAGGGGGGGGAGGGACCGCACGCCTGGGGTGATTATTGACTGGGTTGTGTTGTGTGTGTGTGTGTGTGTGTGCGCATGGATACGGTGACGAGCACGTGCGGCGACACGACGCGTGCGGGTGTGGGTGTGGGTGTAGGTGTGGGTGGCTGGCTGGCTGGGTGGCTGGGTGCACGCGCTGTAGAGTCTCGCACTACACTGCTGGATAGCGACGGACCACAACACCAAAGAAAGCAAGCAAGCGCAGTTGCTGAGAGAGAAGAGAGATCTCGGACAGCCCCGACCAAGCTATGCAGGTTCACTTGCACATTCCGTATGTGGTGACTGAAACTGAATCAGCTTCTTGAGGGGGGGAGACCACAGCTTGTCAAGCCAACAGAAACCAGCATTCTGTCAATGTCGACGTGAGCAGATCGACTAAAATAATCGTATCGGATTCGAGACCACTATCATGAAGCACACAATTCAATCAATGTCAAGCTTGCTCACCTCCTCAATAAGTTTCAGGCATGCGTCCAGCTCCCCCCTCACATACAACCTGTGCATCTCAGCATACCGCTCCTCCCTCGGTGCGGTAGCAGTAGCCGGCGGGGGGCTAACCGCCACAGCTGCCATTCTTCAAGCAGCCGCCGCCGCCGCCGCCGTCACCGCCCCGCCTGGCCCGGCCTGGCCTGGCCTGGCCTGGTCGAGTCTGGCCTGGTGGCTGGTATATACAGCTGCAAGCAGATATCAGCCACTTGTCTGCTTGCAGCTGTATATACCTTGGACATTTTCCTAGCGGATATCGATGGCAGTCATCCTCGTTATCAACATAGGCATTAATGTCACGTTGAGACTGATGTCTGCATCATCGTGATGTCGTCGATATCCAGCATAATGACGCTGGCGCAACGCACGCTGGCTGGAGGTGGCGGCGGCGTGCTTGACGCTGTCATCCTCGTGGTGGTTATCCTCACCTCTGAGTCAAGAGCTGCTGCGCTGGAATGACCTTTAATCAGCCGGTCTACCCCTTGGCAGTGGCAAGTTGCCACTGCGTACGCTCTGCTGCAGAGGCCCCTAATGCCTCTGCATCACATGTTGTGTGTGGCTCAATGCGCCGTCTGCATGTGAAGACCGCAGTGTGTGTGCGCAGTATACATGTATCCATGCCACCCACAACGTGGTTAGTTGCCACTCAGTTTGCAAGCTACGGATGTATTTGCAATTAAACTTTGACTTTGCTTTCCTGCCACTGACTTTGCCTACGCAGTTGCAAGTACGTAGTACAGTACATACTATCATACACATGACTATTTGCACAACGTGTGAATATTTGACTCACTGACTATGCTCAATATACTAGTGTACGCACCTAACCAATGACATGTTTTTGACATTGCAATTAGCACATACTTATTATGCAAACTGAGTACCACCACCAACACCACCAACACAACCAGACAACAAACAAACAAATGCCCTCGCTTATGGGCTAGACAGCGGTCTTTGCAATTCGCTCATCCCGTCCAACGAGGACGAGCTCGACCCGTGCCTAACTAAGTACGCCCTCCTAGGCGAGGCGGTTTTAGCATTGAGCAACCCGCCGTTCTCAATCCGGTCCACCGTGGTCGAACGCGGGCCGTGGATCAAAGGGCTGTCGTCGCGCTCCAGCGTCAACTCTGCAAGGGATACAGGACACAGATGTTGGTACTGTGTGCGCATATGCGCGCCTGCTTATAGCGTGTCTGGACAGGCAAGTTGTCGCACACGTGCACATGTGCCTATGTATGTATACGCGACAGTATGTATACCGCGCACACACGCGCACGCAGACCGAGGCAGACACACTAACCTGGGCGCATACGCTCGCACGCATGCACACGCACACATACACACACATGCACAGATGTACACACACCGCGCCTGCATTTGTTCCCTGGTCACTTCGTTCACTTGTTGTAGTAACCACGCACACGCACCGACAACACACACACACACACACACACTCACCTAGTTCTTTCGGCTCCCCCCTCGCGTTGGCCTCCATCCTCGTGGCCGCCGGCACCGAGTACACGACGTAGACCGCAACGGAGAGCGCGGTCCAGACGGCGAACCGCCAGTAGGACGCGGCGTCGAGGGTGGCGAGGAGGAAGACGTTGAGGAGCATGGAGGCGGAGGGGAGCCAAGGCATCAGAGGGGTGGCGAAGGAGAGAGGGGTGTAGGCGGGAGGACAGAAGTACTGGGGAGAGAGTAGGGGATTAGATGTTAGCATAGTTGTCATCCACTGTATAGCGACTACACACACGCGCACACTCACACGCACACACAAACGCATGCCCGCGCACGCACACAATAGACAGATGCGCGTGCGCACGCCACGACACGCAGATGCAATGCACTCAACCGCACACGAGGCCACTTGGTGTTGCGCTACGTTGATGTGTACGCTGTGTGTGTATAGCAGTGTGACCATCACCTGTAGCGATGCGGTCGCCGTGGCCCACGACAAGAAGAACACTACCAACCCGATCCAATCGTCCGTGGTCTGGTAATACAACGCCAGGCCTGTGCCCCACAGGAAACCAATGAGTCCACTCAACCACGGTTGCAACCAAACCACAACAACAACAACAACATCAGAACATACCCATTGCGCTGAGTACTATCCACGCAAGGTGTAGAAGTGCCGGTCTCGGGCTCTCCCCGATCCCCGGCGCGTAGTAGCGTCGATACAGCACGGCCGCGGCCACCATAAAGAACACCAGAAGCGTGCCGATGGAGACCATCTTGCCGAGGACGTCAAGACTAGTGAACAAGGCGATGATGCCTGCGAGGCGTGGTTAAGGAATGAGTCGAGGCATTATGTGTCGGGGAGCAACGAGTGTGTAGTTGGGAGTGGAGTTATGAGTGTGTGAGACGGTCGCGTGCATTGGAGAAGTGCGCACTTCTCCAATGCACGCATCCGTGAGTACGTGTGCTTGCGTGTGTCTGCACATGCAACCTCACAGACAAAACAGGCAACACCACGTGCTATTGCGAAGCTCGAGCATGTACACACGACAAGCACGCGCGCACACTCTGCAAGCACTCACGCACCACACACACTCACCAGACAAACTCGACAGCATCACCGTCGCCACTACCGGCGTCCCCCGCCGCTCATCAATCCTCGCCACCACGTTTGGTAACAGCCCCGCCCTCCCCACCACGATCAGCACCCTCGCTTGTCCTATCAATATCACCAGTAGCGAAGTCACTATCCCCAGCACGGCTCCCAAGGAGACGATGTAAGACGCCCAACGCATCCCGACGGAGGCGAACGCCACGCTGAAGGGAGCCTGGGTGTTGATGGAGGAGTAGGGAACCATGAGACTGATCACGATGCACATGGAGGCGTAGAGGACGGAAGTGATCAACACGGAACCGATGATGCCGATGGGGAGGTCGCGAGAGGGCTTCTGGACCTGCGGGTGTGTGGACATGTGGGCTTGTGTGTGGATGAGACATGCATGAGACAACATGCTTGCTGTTGGCGTAGTAATGATGGTTGTTTGGTAGGCAGAGTGGCGTGGAGTAGTGGAGTGTATGCGAACGATGCATGTTCTCGTCTGGTACAGTACAGATTGACTTCAGATTGACTTGTGACCTTGTCGTCGGGCGTTGAATCAGAATGGTGTAACACAACATCTTGTGCGTGTGTGTCGTAGGCATCCAAGGAATGCTACATGTATTACACACGCCTAGGCACATGCGTTTACGCAAGTGCAGGCATGCGCGCGTGTCTGCATGTGTGCATGTGAGTAGCTCGCACCCACCCACACCCACACACGCACGCACGCCGTACCTCTTCCGCCATGGTCGCGACCGAATCAAACCCGATGAAGCTGAAGAACACCAGACTCGCCGCATTAAACACCCCTCTCACTCCAAACGGCGCGAACGGCGTGAAATTCTCCACCTTGGCCTTCGTCATGCCCGCTATCACCACGAACACAATCACCACCACGTTCGATCCAGTGATGATGACATTGAACTTGGACCCCGTCTTGGTGCTGAGGCAGAGCATGAGGGCGAGGGCGGAGATGAGCAACACGGCGGGGATGTCGAGGGAGAGGAGGGATGTTTGGATGCGGAAGGAGTTGGAGGATTGACCGCATAAGGTGGCGAAGTAGGAGGTGAAGCTGCGGGCGACAGCGGCGCCGGAGAGGACGTATTCCATCAGGAGGTTGGAGACGGTGATCCTGAGAGGAAGGAAGTGTTGTTGGAGTGTTGGAGTTGGAGATGCGCACCCGCATGTGCGCATGTACGCGCGTGCGGGTGCGCACGCGGGCGCGCAAAGTACATGCGAGATGTCCAGCATAGCACGACATGCATTTGGGAGTGCGTGCATCCACATGTGCGAGTGAAACGAGTGAACGCACGTGCGTGTGTCTGTGCACGCTCGTGCGCACAGGCACACGGACGCACACGCACGTTGGAAGCAAGTGGAGTGCAGCGACTTTAGTAAGGCTAGCTTCACACAAGTACACAGCAAGTGAGGGAACACTCACCAGGCCGGGAACTCCCCGAAGGTCACGAGGATGTAAGAGAAGGCGCCGCCGGCGACGGGCATGTCGATGGCAAACTCCGTGTAGCAGAACGATGACAGAAGCGCGGACAAACCCGCTATGAAGTACGACAAAAGGACGGCCGGGCTGCATGTGTGCGTAAACATGTGTCTGTGTGTGAGTGTGCGTGCGAGTGCGAGTGCGCATGTGCGCGTGAGCGTGAGCGTGAGCGTGAGCGTGAGCGTGAGCGTGAGCGTGAGCGTGAGCGTGAGCGTGAGCGTGAGCAGCCACATGAGTGTGGGCGCGCGTGTTCATCTATGTGCATGTGTGCGCAGGCAGTTGCATGCGCCAAGGTGTGACATGATGATGAATGAAGTGCCTTTTTGTCAAGGATGTGACGAGCGAGTAGTGTCAGGTTCATTGGGTTGCTAGTGTGGGTGGGTGTGGGTGGAGTGGGGGCGAACCATGTGACATGCACACCCACCCAGCGTATTCTGCGGACGCCACGCCAGTGATGACGAACACGCCGGCGCCAATGATGCCGCCGATGCCGAACCACACCATGTCCACCGCCGTCAGCTCCTGCTTCATCTCAGCCTGCAGGGATGGGGACACAGCACAGACATGTATGCACGCAGTCACAAGCACCCACACAGACACGTGCGAACACATACACGTGCGCGTCCATGCACGCACGCGCTCAAGAAATGCACACTCACGCGACGCACTCTCGCACACACACAAGCTTGCATGCAACCTGCCACGAGCGCACATGCACATGCACACAATCTCTGGACAACGTGGTTCTGACCAAAAACAAAAACCCCATAGTAGCAAGTTGCTCACTAGCTTCAAACAACGCCGGTACCAAGCTGACTGCATCGACATTTAAGGTGTTGCTGAACTCAACCACTATATCAAAACCCAAACATCACTTGAAGTGACACAAACCACTGAACTGAACCAAGACTAAACCAACACTCACACTTGCCAGCTTTGAACTCACTAAGTTGTTTCACATCTTAGTGGGTTCAAAAGAGACACACACGTCATGCAAAGCAAGGCAAAGCAAAGCAAGCACAAGTCAAGTTCACCTTGCTGACGTCTCTTTGGGATGTGAGCTCTGCTTCGACTGTGCTGCGGCGGAACGCCCTGTCGCGCACCAGCCTGGGGATCACGCTTGCCCATCTTGACCAGGAGGAGGGCCAGCATGAGGACCACCAGGAGGAGGACGAGGAGGAGGAGCTGGTGGTCGCCGCCGGCTCCATTAGATGATTTCTGCTTGACTGAATACACTCTCCAGCTCAAGCATGCGGAGGCGGCATTGCGCAGTGTGTGTTTGTGTGAGCTTACGTCAGAGCACGTAGCAGCGAAACGCTAGTCGTTGTTTCAGCTGGTTATGCGCCATGCGTGAACACAATGCAGACAACAGAGACGTAACATGACTGTATGTTGATGGCCGGGCCAGCTACCAATGCTGCCTATCACTCAACAAGGCGGTGTGCCTTCATTCAGCAGACGCTGGGGTTTAGCTCAGTCCAGGCAGTTCTTGATTCAAGTCGACGACCAGGACGACAAGGATCACAGCTACACGCACGCCGCCGCCGCCGCCGCCGCCGCCCGGTAGGCCAGCGTGCGTTGCGCCAGCGTCATCAAGCTCGATATCGACGACGTCCAGCGCAAAAGCATTAAAGCGGATATCCGTTACACGTGATATCCGCAACGCCATCTGCATTAAGGTCAGTAGTGTTATCCACTAAGCAAGTGTTTTTCCAAAGTGACATCAGCCAGAGTAGCTGATGTCTGCGTACCGGTTGTATATACTAGCCACTAGGCCAGCAGACTCGACCAGGCCGTGCCGGGTGGAGCGGCGGCGGCGGCGGCGGCGGCAGCAGCGGTCGCCTCTTGCTTGACGACGGCCGTACCGAGGGAGGAGCGGTACGCTGAGATGCACAGGCTGTATTTGAGGGGGGAGCTGGACGCGTGCCTGAAACTCACTCGTTGAGGTGGGCAACTTGGCAAGTGATGATAATAACCACCATGCAGTCCATGTGCGCAATGCTTATCTGGTTGTAAGGCGGGGGGAGGGGGGGGACACCAAAGGCGTTGCAAACGGAGTAGAAGTTGACATGGTTATACTTGATTAATCTTGCCTGACTTGCCCCATGCGGTTCGGTTAGCTGTGTGTGTTACCTTCAATCAGAATTCGCCTACTTGTTGTCTGGTGTTGCTATCTGTGTGCTATTAATATAAGACTCACGCACCCACAATTTCCCCATTTACCCACCCACAAGCACACACCCACGCACAAACACACGCGCCCGCACGCACAGACCACAGAGCCACACTCACCAGAAGAAATACCATCACCGGTAGTACAACGCAGCTTGTGTATATATCTATATATACTATATAGACTTCAGTTGCTGAGGCAAGGAAAGGTCCAACAGTATCACATACATTTGCGAGTAAACACCCAAAAACATGCACCAGGATGGCAGATTGCACACGACACGTGCATGTATGTACACACACAATGTGGAGATGCATGGCACTCACAAAGTCTGAGGGGACTTGACACTCAACATGAGCAATGTAACACATAAAACACAGATGACACGCACGCACTGACGCACGCACGCATGTAATCACATGAGATGCAAGGGGAGTAAGCAAGTGCGACATTCTTGATGCACACAAGACATGTGAACATACAGGCGTTGTGGGCCACAGTACATGCAATCAAGTCTGCACAAACAGACAAGCGGGTTTGCAACAGGCACACAGATCCGAGACAGGTGCGAATCTCAACATGATAGACAAAAAATGGAGGGTCGATTAATCGCATGCATGTATATACACACTCTCTCCAACGCAAGTACCTGTTGCTACCCGAAAAGGTATTTCAAACACTCTATACACAAGTCAATGCACACATGCATGCAGCGGATGTGTCTGGCTCTCTCACTCTCTCACTCTCTCACTCTCTTCTTGCACTCTCTTCAACTCACACTCTGCCCACAACAGTCTGCACAACCACACCATCAGTCAGCATCATGACAAGATGTATGTCAACGCAAAGTGGCACCCGTACAACGTTTTTGCAGCTGTGTGTAGCAAAAGCGTACCTTTTTTCGTTTTCATCCACACACGCTCAAATTGTTTATTCAGTTGAAGAGGCAGGAGCAGCGGGAGGAGCAGCGGGAGCTCTTGACGGACCCGATGCAGCCGTGCCACCGCTGGGCAACACCTCCTGCACAGTACCCAACAGAAGATAAATCAACACACGAATTCTTGTATAATGTACATGTCACTAGTTCAGATGCAACAGTGCCAGACAGCGTGCACGTACCACGTCAACGGCAGGGAAGGTCGGAGGCTTGTACGGTGTCGGCACAAATGTCGCACCTGCAAGAGCGAGAGAGAGACACATCCCAAATTCAGTCGCAGATAAACACAGACACATCACAGTCAACCCGACACAACTTCTCGCCACACTTACCACTTGCTCCCGCCGCCGCCCTCTGCCTGTTCCTGCGCCTTCTGCAGCACAAGCACAGCAGCAGTAGTAGCAACAGCGCTCCCACCACGGCGCCGATGACGATGCCGGCAATGGCGCCGCCAGAGAGGCCGCCGCCGTTCCCGTTGTTGCTGGGACTGGGAGCTGTGTGTGGGTATGCGTGAGTGACATGTTGGGTGAAGGAGATGTGTGTGTGGGAAGGTGAGAGAGGTTGTTGTGGTAACATACCTGGGGCGGGGCTTTCGATCACACTACCGGATTGGGAGATGGTGCTTACACCGAGCCCTGGAGAGAAGAGGTGCGTGAGTTTGAGTGTGTCACTGTGCGTGTTGAGACACACACCATCAACTGGCATGTGGGTATGTTGTTTCTGTACAATAACGCACCTTCGCTGTTGAGAATGCTGATAAATGCACTGTCCGCCGCTCCATTGGGGTCTCCAATGCTATCCAGTCTCGCCGCCACTTCATTAGAGTAGTCGCTAAAGGTGGCTACGCCGAAGGTGATGTCCACGCACTCAGGATCCCCCGCCTTCTCCACGTAGTCCTGGACGGTGATATTGGCAGGCTCGACGGCGTAGTCACCAGCGAGGTTGATGAATGTGGCCACGCCGTCGATGAATTGGCTCTGCTTCGTCGAGTTGAAGGGGATTAGAGAACCAACAGGGCCGCAGATGGTGTATATGGCTTGAAGGTCCTCAACAGAAGCTGCATACCACACACACAAACATCAGCACATGTATCTCCTCAACAAACAAGTTGCCCACATGTTTACAACTTACGTGGTGTCTGTGTTGCTTCAGAGACGAGTTGGATGGAAGTCACATTGAGACCGTTGTTGGCGAGGTAGATTGGAAAATCGCTGTTGGCGCCTGCGAGCGCATTGATCTCTTGCTCCAGCAGTGTGGCGTTGGCGAAGGTGCCGTTCACGGTAAAGAACAGGTTCACGAAGTCGAGCGTGCGGTTGGCAACCTCCGTGTAGTTGTTGATGGTGATGTCATCCACACTGACACAACATACCAACATATCAGCAACACATACAGATATCCAACACAACAAAAACCACACACCAACATGCTCAATCACTCACCCAACAAGCAGCGCGTCCGCGACAGAGTTGATAAAGTCCTCCTGGCGTGTTGCGTTGAACGGGATGAGTGTCCCGCTCGGGCCGATGAGAAGGAACCCCGCCGTCACAGATACGAAGTCCTGGTTGGGGGCGGGGGCGGGAGCGGTGTTGTTTGGGGCGGGAAGGCAGCGGGAACGGTCGAGGTTGAAAGGCTCGTAGTCACAGACTGTGAGAAGAAAACAAAGCGACAGTCAGACATGATGCACCATGTACAACAACACAAGGATACATCTTATGCAATTCAGGACATTTCAACATACGCATTGCGACCGACACAACTTATATACACTCGTAAACATACATACCGTAGTAAGGGCAGAACGGTTGTGCGGTGATGTTGATCGGTGCAGGTGCCGGCGCTTGCATCAACTTCCTTCCACCAACCCGTGTGGCCACATTGGTATCGCTGTCCACCAGTCTACACAACCTGCACCCGTTGTGCTCCGTGCACGTCGCCTTGCTCTCGGCGTCGTAGCAGAAGAAGTCAAAGTACTGGTAGGTCACACCCAGGTTGACATTGGGTGAGGCGGTGCGGAGGCAGAGGGCAATGGCGCCAACGGGGATAGAGGATGGTGTTGGGGCAGGTGCGGGGGCATGAGTAGGGGAGAGGGAAGGAGGGGAGAATGTGGAGGGACTGGGGGCGCCGGGAGCGAGGATGGGACCGTTGGGGACCTGGAAGGGGAAAGGACCAAGACCGTAGTAATCACGACCTGAAGTGTGAGAAAGGTGTGAGAAGGTTGGATTGCCACCAACATGCACACGTCAGGTAAGCCAACACGTATGTGCTCTGACACGTATGCAGATAAGCACCGATACAGATGCACACACGCACACATGTACAGACACAGATACCACATGTGCACGCGCATACACACGCACTGGATGATGTGAAGTGCAACAACCAAATATCCCACTCACCGTTTCTGTCCAGGCACGCATCCGCTGTGTAGTACGAGCTGCAGACGCACCCGGGGCATATCGGCAGATCCACACTCGCCAATGCATAGGGACTCTTGCAGCTCCTGCACCCTTTGGTGTCGACGCACTTGGTGGTCCCGACGGTGTTGTTGCACAGGGGGGTGAAGTACTGGTAGCCGATGCCGTCCTGGTTGTTGACTTGGGCTGAGGCGAAGCACTCGGCGTTGATGGAGCAGTCCTGCTGCTGGGGGGCGGGAGGGATGGAAGGGGAGGGAGGGGTGCGGGGAGGGGGAGGGAGCTTCTGACCCTGAACGAGAGGGAGAGTTTGTAGTTGAGTACAAACACAACAACAGCAAGAAAACATGCACAATCTCACGTTTTTTTCTTGAAAACACAAGCCACACACGCTACCAAGTGCAAGCACACACTGTTGTGTAATACACAAGCACACTTACGCAGACATGCTTGCACACCTCCAACTCTACCTAACAACTCTACTCTCACTCTCTCACACACTCTCCCACACACACACTCTCCCACGCACTCTCTCTCTCTCTCTCTCTGTCACACACACACACACACACACACACACACAAACTCGCACACTCTTCCCTACCTGGCATCCGTACGCATCCGGGAACTCCTGGCACACGCACAGCGGGCATATGGGGTAGTCTTCGTTCGTATCCGCCGCGTACTGCGTCTTGCACCGTCTGCATCCGCTCCCCGGATCGAGGCAGAATGCCGTGCCCGCGTTCACGAGGGTGCAGAGCTGGTCGTAGAACAGGAAACCGATGCCCGTCACGGGGTTGGCGGGTTGGGAGGTACGGGTGAGGTTGAAACACTTGGAGTGGATGAGGCAAGCGCCGGGGGAGCCAACGGGCTGCAGGAGATACGTGACTGTTAGTAGTATTGAATACAAGCGGTGGATAAAGACACGTGCGGTTTGAGAGATGATACTTGCCTGAGCAGAGGAGGAGGAGGTGGAGGAGAAGAGGATGAGCAGTGCCACTGCAGTTGACGCTGCAGCGAGGCGAGAGCTCGCCATGGTGAGGAGAGCAGAGAGGTGTGCGCCTCCTTGCTTCAACTCTGCAGCCAGGAAAAAAGGGAAGATCGGCGATGAGCAAGCCGTCGAGCAACATGTGCCCTTGCAATTGTGCAAGGTGCATGTAATGCAGGACAGCGGCTGCATGCATGCACACACATCTCACTGCACTCACCGGCAGAGGAGCGAAGATCAAAGCGAAGGGGAAGACTGATCTCGTCTGAGACAGCTGGCGAGCAGAGAGCTAGCAGCAGTAATCAGCTATGCCGCCACCGCTACCAGCAACACTGCCGCCGCCTGCCCCTCAGAGACACACTCTACAGCACACAATGCACAATGATGTGCTCTGCAGACTACCAGAGCGCTTTTATATCCTGGCGTGTTACTCGGGTAACGCACTCTGCGCCGTCGATATCCGCGCAAGACACCACGGTTACGCAGCGGAGCTCAACGGCTAGCGCATCTATGGCTGAGTATGAAAGTGGGCGCGTTACGATGAGGCTTTCCGACCGTTTGGAGCTTCAGCCGCGATATAACTGCCGAGTCGAGGCGTAACCGCGGCCTGAAAGGGACGGGCCAGCTGATTGTCACGCGTCATGTCGTGCCGTTGGCAGGTTTAGGCCTACCAATGATGGGTCATCACGCGTCACTTGGGTAAGTCAAGTTGGGTGATCCAAGTGACAGCCAATGATCTCATATTCCATACTGTCACACTGATGAATGCAAAGGATCACAAGGTAGTGCTAATGTAACTAAACTGATAAATTAGACGGAATTGTGTTATGTGCAACATTGTAAGACTCAGATTGTAATGATACATACTTTTGACATAAATGCTCGTGGCATAAATACTCGTGAAATCTGTAGTAGCATAGCTTCAACAGCATGAAGGATGTTGTCATTGATTGTTACTATTAACTACATAGTTGACATATAATGCTTGTGGAAAAAAAGGATGGCCACAAATGAAACTATTACCACACCTTTATAAGTGTGCACAACATACAACCAACAACCAAGTAATTTGTTGTGTATGTGCATTAATTATCAGTTTAAACCCCATGGGCATGCAGACTATAAACACGTGCAAGACTGTAACAATCAGTGTGTATCCAAACAACATGACACTTGATAGCATTAAACAAAACATGCATTTTTTAAGATTTCACCAATGTGTGTACCGCCGCGCTAGCCTTTAGGCCCTGCTTGGCTACATGCAAATTGCGGATGGAGGCTTCGCAGATGTATGCAAACGTTGCGCATTGTGTGCTTTGTACGACGTAAACCCTGTGCATGCAGTGCGCAGAACATGAACTTGCACAACTTCGTGCATCGCATAACATACATATAAAGCAGCACACATAGAGGCTAACACAACGAGGTTTTATGCAACATCAATTGCAGCACTCATACACTCGTTGTCAAGGACATTTTCGACAAAAGTGTGGGCCAGCTCATGTGCTTGTCTGCTTGTCTGCACTTATACAAACAATGCGAGACGGAAACATCCGTAAACTCGTATGCAACTTACATCATGCAAGCCTCAGGTCATGAGGTGCATGACACAACATGTCATGAGCAGATCTTACGCGCAGCCGCAGACATTAATAATGTTGCACAGTCAGTTGCATTGCTGGACACCACTACACATTTTACTGCCAAGTGCAACTTGGGTGCAGTGCTAAGCAGTGGACTGCCATATGCAACAAACTATTCAAGTACGCTAATACAAGGCATGTGGTCAAAGATCCCATATCACGAAGTATATGGCACACATTCCCCTGGCACTGGGAACCTGCATTACGAACTTGGAGCTGATGGAGATTGCTAATTACACAACTACAAATGACTCCTACTCTCACTCGTACCCTCATTCGCTCTTCTGGCCAAACCTGGACTGGATTGCCTTTGCAATGCTCGTGCGTGCGGTGAAGTGCCTACGAGCAAATGATGGTGACACAGCAACATCGGACTTGACTTGGCTGCTGGCGGCATCCTCGGATGGCATCTCAGCAGGCAAGGCAGCTGCTGCATTGGTGAACACGTTCAACACAAAGAATGCCGCAATAGGGGACAGATCCAGGTTGCCGAGGGGAGGGACGATGCCCCGGAACAGGCGCAGGTAAGGGTCGCACAGCGTGCTGTTTGGGTGTAAGAAAGCACTTGATCAACAAGACCGCAACAGAAAAGACATAGCAAGCTTTGTGACCGGTGCTCAAGCTCACACAACTCACCTCAACGGGCTGACAATGAACTCTGGAGGGTTGGGGAACCATGTGAGGATGAGGCGTGCAACCAGTAGTGACGAGTAGATGTTGAGGAAGTTCAGCGTTCCACTGCAACACGACATCTATCAGTCACAGGCAACCTTGGCCAAAAGAAAAACACAAAAGTTTAACATGCAGTTGAACGGGACACAATTTGCAATGCAACTGTGTTGTCAGTTGAGGATACAATGCATGTGCCCTGCGCAAGGCATGAGAGAGCTCACAGCACTGCTGCACCTTGCAACAACAGCGGTTGCAATGTTGTCTGGTCCGCCAGGGATGATTGCCGCGAAGGGAGCCAGTTGCAACGGAGAAGCGCCGGCAGCAGAGCGCACAATGCCGAAGCGGGCGCTTGCGCTTCCGTCCAGCCCGGCGACAACGGTAGGTGGCGATGGATGCAGCAGACCTGCCCTGCTTGCGGCAGATGTGATCGCACGCAAAGCGGAGTGCTGGACTTCTTGCACCTTACTGCGCAGTGCTTGCACCTACAAACATGGCCCAGCGACACCATAAACACTCTAGGTGGGAACCTAACCGTAACGCCAATAACGCCAATGAGGCCAATGCAGCCGATGACAAAATGTGACGCTTCTTGGTGACAACTGCAACCCTGAAAGACTAAAACTGCGTGTGGACGTGCAATGTCAGTTGTATGCTAAGCTTTCAGACCTAACATACTGACACTGTGCGTTCTGCTTCAAGCAGCTTAGTTTTGTCTTCAACCGTCTCACGGGCATGCACAAAACAAAGACACACCCGCTGGGTGAGAGCATGCCACGAGCCAAGCTGTGGTGATGAGCAATGGCATGCAGATCACCGCAATGCATCGAGCATGAAGCACAGGCTTGAATTACATATACGCACGAGTGCGGCATGGTGTTCGGTGAAGCTGCGGCGGACCGCAGGAGCGCTCCTGGTCTCCGGCACGAGCGTGGGCAGCAGCAGGGGCCCCTGGGAGGCGACCGACGGCAAGAACGACACCACCCCAAGCGGCATGACGGCTGCTGCCGCTAGCGCCACGTGGCATGACCGCCGGTGATCCATGGCGCCCTCCTCCGCCGCCGCCGCCGCCGCCCTCTTCCTCTCAACCAACGAGTGCCACGTGGACTGCCTGACGTTGTGAGCCAGTAGGGTTTCGCAAGAGGGGATCAAGTCGATTCCAGCATGCAGGTGCGCTGTTGCAGACTGCAAGGTGCAGGAGCCTGCAAGCCTTGACATAGAGAAATCAGAGGATGCCAAATTGGCAGTCATCAATTCTTCCTTGCTCTATGTGCAGTCTATCATACTTTGTCTATGTGTCTTACCGCGCATGCATCCGATGCAAGTTTCAAGGACTCTAACTCATAAACTATCGTCATAAACTGTTGTACGATTGATAATGTATGGACATGTAAAGCAGTGCTCGGTTGCATTAGCTAGTTAACATACAACAAAGCTTTGGGTGGTTAGCCTTACATTGGTTACGGAGCCTGGTTCGTGTGCATATGCATAGCATAGTTTTGCTACTGCACAGATTGTAGCTAGTGAACGTGCTAACGCGGTGTTGTGTTGCTGCACCCACTTGTTGGTCTTGTCACATTGGCAGTGCTTCGTGCTGTGCGTCACACTTCTATGGTGCAGCGGAATCGACGGTTACTGTCCCTGGCTACTGTACGCGCTGAAATGGAAGCTATGCAAGCTTATTAAGCGGAGGAGGAGCTTGCCACATTGGCAACCACTACGTCAACTTGCAGCCACGTCTGGAATGTTGTTCCAACTCTGCTAATCGCAAACACAAGGACATTGGCAAGCAGTTGCGTGGCTGGCTATTCAACAGCAAGCCTGCTCCTTGTATGAGCGGTATGTTGCCCGCCAACGAAGTAGGTGCAATGACTCGGTTGTCATCATATATATACCAGCACCGGGGAGGATGCTCAGCATCCTCCCCCGTGGCGATTAACAGTAACTAAGACTGTCTCCATACCTGAGACCTGATCGTTGCTCTCCGCAAGCCTCCCAACAATGGCATTATTGGGGTTCTGCTCCCTTTTTGAGGGTACACACTTGCAAACATCCCGCATGCCTGCGTCATCTGCCAACAACAGTGGCGAGCGGCTCAGAGGATCTGCCATGTTCACTCTTCCAGGCATGTACACCAAAGTGATGTTAAAGCGAGATAGAAACTTTGCCCACCTAGCCTATTTTCATGACAAAGTTGGTTGGGTCTGGAAAAAAGTGAAGGGGTTGTGGTCGGTTATCACCGTGAAGCCGCATTCCACCCCCTTCGAGTCGCATCGCCACTCCGTGAGCGCATGCACCACTCCCAAGAGCTCTTGCTATGTGGTATTATAATTCTTCTCTGGTTAAGAACATTTTTTGCTCAGACATGCAAGAGGGTGACCAGTCTGCAACAACACTGCTCCAGTGCCAGTTACCGATGCATTACTCACAACTTCACAAGGCTGGTTAAAGTCAGGCAACCTTAACACAGGCGCTTGCATAAAAGTCTTTTGTACTGACACAAAGGTTACTTGTTGCCTTTATGTCCATGCCCACTTAATCATGTCCTTGGTCATATCAGTAAGAGAGGCTTCTCCACCAAAGTACCCCAGTATAAATTTGCGAAAGTAATTGCACAGCCTAAGGAGCGAACGTAAGTCATGACATTCACAGGCACATGTCAGTCTTGACTGCACATATATACCTTTCTGAGATCAACACCAATGCCATCCTTGCTGATTACTAGACTCAGGAGTGCCAACTCATACCTCCCAAACTCACATTTCTTCATAATATCGTGGAACTTGTGCTGTCGCAGTGTTTGCAACACCTCGCGCACATGCGTTACATGCAACGCCTCGTCCTTTCTGAATACAAAGATGTCATCCAAGTACACAAGCACTGACTTACTAATCAGCTTCGAGAACACCTGGTTCATCTTTGCTTGAGAGGTGGCTGGTGCATTTGTTAACCCAAACAGTAACACTTTGTATTGAGTGGCCAACAGGTGTTGTAACCGCTCTTTAGCACATCCTCCGATGTTGTCCAAATCTGATGGTAACCCGACACAAGATACAAGAAGCACAGTTGCACCTTTCAATTGATCTAATACATCATCTATCCTCGGCAATGGGTACCTGTTTTTGATGGTAAGCTTGTTCAATGCTCGATAGTCCACACACATGCGGAGCTTGCCATGATTCTTTGGTACAAAAAACAAGGGTGCATCAAAGGAAGAGCTACTCTCTTGAATCAACCCCTTTGTGAGCACTGCTTGGTTTGTCCTTCCATGTCCGCATGCACGGCGCGATTGTCAAGTCACGTGCATGGGCCACCACTGCCAATGTTCAAGGTGGACCACTGCTAGTGCGTCGGAAAATAAACCTTACTTGAAGCAGGCTACACCTACAATTATCAGCCATTTGGTACATGCCGATTAGCACCCACCACAAAGTCATTCGTGTCATGACTTAGTCATTGAGTGTCATGACTTGATGATGGGAGCTACCATTGGCTGATAGCATATGTCTGAAAGATCATGTATTCATTGTGGTGTTGAACTGTCCTTGCGCAAAGGCTGAGTGTTAAATGTAGCCATCTTCTCTTCTTATTATTGATTTAAGCCCATCGCAGGGTGGGCAGTGACTACATTCGAAAATCGCACCGTGTATGGTGCGACTATCAACTCACGTGCATGGGCTCCGAATACCATGGTCTGTGCAATAGAGTTTTAGCGCTCATGAGTTGGCGGCGGCGGTGTCCTTGGTGGCACACTACTGATGCGATATCAATGGCCAGCAAGAAAGCTGTTAAGTTTGACACGGACATTAGTCCTAAGCTAAACCTCAACTTGCAACCAGCTAATAAGAGGAACACTGCGCAGAACCAACACCGTCGCAGCCAACAAAATTCCCTACCCTTTTTGGAGCAGGCGGCAGATGTCCAGCACGATGTTGTTAACCCAAAGCCTGTCTATGAAGTTGAGTCCATGTACGACCAGCTTAATGGCGAGATCAGCCAGCAGCACGAGCTATAAGTTCACTTGCATGCTTACCTTACTTGCTTCTCTGCGTTGGTCACGTGGCCTGATGTGCATGCCATCTACGATGCTTGCTGTGAGAGCCTTTGCCATGTTAGTACATTGTTGAAGAACGGTGCACTAGTTGCCTTGCTGTGTATTGCTGTCATTTGAGTTCCCGATGCATGTGGCTTAATGGTAAGAATTTTGTAGGCCTCACGTAGATCGACATCCATCTGTCCATATGGCCGGCACCACCACCATGGAGTGGCAGCCACACCTCACCCATAGCAACAGTCAGGACAGCCGACTAATGATGTTGCCAACATCAAGAGTGCCGCAATAGCTCCACTGCATATCAATGGACAACCGATTGTCTACATGGCCAGCACCAGCACCGCCGCAACAGCTCTAGTTCAACAGCAGTCTGATCCACAGCCTGCTGTTAACATGGCCGGCAGCAGTGCTTCCCCCTCTTAACCAATATGGCAACAATTACACCTGGAAGGCATGCCAACTGTTGGCTTGCATGCGCTGAATAGTGATGATGAGGCTGTTGTGCCTGCCATGGTTGAGGGTCATGCCGTCTCGGGCACACTGCAGACGAGCGCCCATGTCGTGGGCATGCTAGTGCTACGCGCAGCATTAGAGCAACACAAACAAAGAGGGATGAACCTATGTCAGGATCAGGGATGAACCTATGTGAGGATTTGATTAGTATTCGAGCTAGTGACGCTCTCTTCCTTACTGTACCCACCGTGCAGTAGTACACACAACAAGTCAACAAGCCACTACAAACAGGTAGCGCTGTATACACAGTTCTTTGCATGAGTGGATGATGTGTTACACTGTTAAGTGAGGTGAATGATCAAGCAACTCAAAGTTGCTATGTCCTGACTGATGCACCAAACACACCACCGCCAAGCTCACAGCAATGACAAGCACAGCTCACAAGAGCATACACTGTGTCTCACGCAATACTACTTGGTACGGCAGTCCTTGGCAACTGGGACAATGTGCTTTCAGTTTAAGTCGCTTCACAAGCTCTTAAAGTTGGAGTCTCTACTCTTAGTACTCACTCAAATTGTCACCAGCGAGTCTAGTGACATGATATCCTATTTATATATGTCAAATCATGACTGTGTAGTGCCATGCGGGCACTAGGCCAAGGGTCACATCGAGGCCGTATGCTATTACGAAAATCCCTTAGGACTCAATATAGCATATGAGCTGATAACAGATTCCTAACTAATCAGCTACGCGCGGTTCCTACACAGAGGCCTATAGAGTAGCCCTAGCTACATGCTACATGAAGTACACAGTAGCTAGCAGTAGGCTGGGGCGCGCGCGGTCTTCATGCTGATAGCCCGGGCTTGGGGCTGGATGTAGGCATGCTCGAGGAGGACTGTGTCGGGTCGAGGAGAGTCGAGGGTCACACTGTCTCGGGCCGCTGCAGGGAAAGATATGCTTGTTGGCCCTGTCGCTGCAACATGTTATAACATGTAGAAAAAGTAAAAGATAACCCAGCTCGTATGGCGAGGAGTGCTTGGTGGAGCTGCTCCGCTGTCGCTGTATCACACGGACGTGTGGAGGCGGTGTCCTCCTTAGTGTACATGCTGTGCTGTAGGACACACAGTCAACAAGCCACCCCCCCTGAGCTTTGGGGAGGTTCCAGCTCCGGAGCTCAGCTATTAACGCAAGTCAGGAGGACCGTTGGTGCGGCAATCGTCGCACCAGTACTCCTCCATGGGTATTGCGTCCAATGGGGGCTCCAGACAGTAACAATGCAGGCCCTTGTTGCAGCCATTGCAGAGCATGATGAGTGCGTCGTCGCCAGCACTGCCGCAGCGTTCACAGCGTGTGCTGCGGGCAGGGCGAGGGTGCTGGATGCGCGAGAAGCCCGCTATGTAAGGAAGGTGACATGGCGCGCAGTTCACCATGTTATCTTCAACCTCTTGCCGTTCTGACCAAGGTCTAGCACTCCTGTGGGGTACACCTTAAGTACCTTGTAGACAGTGCGGCCCATGGAAGTGTCAAGCGAGTCTTTGGTGGCTGCCATGCGGTAGGCAAAGTCCCCTGCTTGAAACCGCCGTTGGCACTCCTTGTGCAAGCCGCTCCGCACGCGCTCGTAGCGCAGGGTGTCGCGGTGCTGTGCGATGCGCAGGTTGTTGAAGGCCATCGGGACAGTGTGCTTGAACAGTGTGGCGCGTGTGGTAATGTTGTGGTGCATACAGTCGGGATCGTCGAGGTTCACCACACGGTCTACTTCTTGCTGTGCACGAAAGGGAAGCAATGGCGGACGCCTGAACAACATGTAGTATGTGTTGTACTCGCGCAGAGCCGCCTGCTTTAATAATCGATATCAAAGAGCCACTCACAGAAGGTGGTCGTCCCAGGTGTTCTTATCATACTCCAGCACGTACTTGCGGAGTGCCTTTTTGATGGTCTGTACTGTCCGCTCGGCGAGACTGTCGGCTTGAGGGTGGTCACGCGAAGTGCGGCGATGATCGATGTAGCATTTGTTCAGCAGGGTGTCGAACTCCCCTCTGAACTCAGTGCCCTGGTCGGTGACGACCTCAGCGCAGCTGCCCAACCGCCTGAGGATATGGGAAAGGAAGGCTTGAGACACCCCCCTGCTGCTCTTGTCGGGTAGTGGCACCAGCTCCACCCATTTGAGGAAGTGCTTGATGATGACCAGGATGTAACGGTTGCCACGTGCCGAGGGTGCCAAGTCTCCTCAGATGTCGAGTCCTCAGCGATAGAAAAGACCGGAGATGGGGAGAGGGTGCAAGGTGGCGTTGCGTGTGTTGAGGCTGGCGCGTACCATGTCACACTGTTGGCAGCAACTGACGAACCCCTGCACATGTTTGGACAGCCCATACCACCAATATGCGCCCTTACCAGGCTGACGGTACGCTTGACACCGAAGTGTCCAAGCTTAGTGTGGAGGGCAGCGATCATGCCCTCGCGTGTGGCTGATGTAAGCACCTCCTTGTCCTCGTTATGTGTTGAAGGACTAGCATGCACATGTAGCTGAGGCAAGCATGGATGCACAGAGACAGAGCTACCGCCACCAGAGCATACACAAGTCACATCACATTCACCTATTACAAGTTGTCCGCTGGTTCTTATACCAGCCAGTTACATACACGTCTACATTTGCAAGCACTGCGTAACCTATACTCCGCCTTTTAACGCGCTGTAAGCTGCGTTGTCTTTTTTACAACCAGAGCTTTCCAACAAGCTCTCACACGTCTAACATGAGTAAGTATACGGGGAGATACGAAGCAGTTAGTAAGGCTCTAGTCTGGAGTCTGGAGTCCGGAGTCTGGACCGACGACGCCATCTTGCTAAGTCCGGACCTAGTGCTCGTCCTTACGACCTTCTACTCCTGTGTGGAGGGTCGATGCTGATTGTATGTAGGAATGACTCTCAACATTATGGACGCGGCGATACACCTTGTCATCCGCCCACCGATAGTGGCGAGTGCGTTGACTGACACAATCTTTCTCTCGTGCACTTATATTGGAGGGAAGCTGGCCACTTTGCAGCAAGGAGAGTGATGGCTGGTCCAGCCATATGTCGTGCCTGGTGTCGGTGGGTGCCAGCTCGATGTCGTCGACTTCAATGTCGACCGTGTCGACGTCCCCTTAGGGGTGTGGTCACTGTGGGGTCGGTAGGCTCAAGAGCAGGAAACTCTTCCGTTGAGGTGGCGGTGATGTTGATCTGGCTCCCTGATCGTAATGCGACAACAGCAAATATGGCCGCCACAGTGGGAGCTGCTGCTGCAGGGCCGAGCTCGTGCCGAGCTCCAGTTGCATCGTTGGTACTGCGGTGAGGGTTGCGACTGAGGCCATCGGCGTCCTGGTTGGTGAGGCCGGCGCGGTGGTCGACCTCGAAGTCATACTCCTGCAACAACAGGGCCCAGCGAGCAAGTTTCCCTGTCAGGTGTAGATAGGTCATCAACCATTTGAGTGGCTGGTGATCGGTGATCACCTGGAATTGCCGATCAAAGAGGAAAGGTCTGAAGAAGGAGATAGCCCACATTGCAGCGAGGCACTCCCCGTCGTAGCTGCTATAGTTGGCCTCAGCGCTGTTGTTGCTTCGGCTGGCGTACGACACCACCCGCTCCTTCTTATTCTCATCGTGTTGTACCAGCACAGCCCCCATCCCAAGCTTGCTCCAGTCGGTGTGGAGGATGAAGGGCTTGTTGTAGTCAGGGCGTTGCAGGATGGGAGCGATGGTGAGCCTGCCCTTTAGCTCCTCAAACGTCTGCTGTTGTGGCTCCTTCCATGCAAACACCACCTCCTTCTTCAGAAGCTCGTTGAGGGGTCATGCAATCTTTGCGAAGTCCTTTACGAACCGACGATAGTAGTTGGCAAGGCCCAAAAAGGCGCGCAGGCGCGTAAGGTCTGTTGGAGCAGGGATAGCCGCCAAGGCCTCCACCTTTGCCTGCTGTACGTACACACCGTGGGGCACAATCATGTGCCCTAGGTAGGGTACCTTGCGAGCGAAGAAGATGCACTTGTCGGGGTGCACCGTCATCCCCACCCCCTTTCATCTCTCCAGTACATCCTGAATGTGCTGTAGGTGCTTTTCGTTGCTGCGGCCGAAGATAAGGATGTCGTCAATATAGCAGCGCACGAAGTCCAGCCCCTTTAAGGCTTTGTCCATGACGCGCTGAAACTTGGCAGGAGTATTCTTCAGTCGTCCGATGGGCATGACCTTCCACTGGTACAGCTGCCGGTTGCCCCAAAAGAGGTCTTGTGCTTGTCCTCCTCCTTGATGCAGTGAAAGCGACATGTTTCTCCTTGTGTTGGTGCTCGTTGCCGCTGCTGCTGGTGCTTGCTCTAGATTGCCCCTATTGTTTCTTCTTACATTCCTTCACAATGTGCCCCTTCCTTCCACACCAGTCACTGAGGCATGTGAGGTCTTTGTGACGAGGATTGCCCGGCTTGTTGCCCTTGTTCTTCTCTTCATGGTTGCTCTTCTTCCCGTGCTTGTTGGTGTAGAAGGCCACGGCATCAGCTTGCTCGTCCTTCTTCACAACCCTCTGCTCCACAGTGAGCAGCTTCGGTAGCACATCGTCCAAAGTCAACTCTGATGATTACGTCTCCAGCAGGGTTGCGACGACCTCGTACTCTGCTGGTAGCCCTGCAACAATGGCCAGCATTACCTCCGTCTGCCCCATGTTGTGGCCGACGTTGATGAGGTCTGCCCATAGCTCTCTTGCACGTGCAACATACTTCGTAATGGGTTCTGCTGCCTCCTTCCTGAGTGCGCTGAGCTGCTTGCGTAGATGCAACTTTCTAGCATTGTTCTTGGCTCTGAACACGGCTGATAGCTTTTCCCAAGCTTGTCTACCATCTTCACATGCAGTAAACAGGGAAAGTGATGCGGTGTGCTGTTCAACACAAGCAAAGAGTGCGCTTCTGCTGAATGCTTTGACCACACAGTGTTTGCTCCTGGTGTTGGTGGTGGTGCTTTGGGATCAACGTACTTCCACACCTTCTTGTGGATGAGCAAGGCCTTCATCTCCACGCACCATGTGTTGTAGTTGTCGGTGTCCAGCTTTGCAATCTGCCCCTTGTCGTAGGTCGCCTTCATCTTTGTCGTGCCTGCCTTTACTTGCAGCTGACATCCAATGCTCTGCTACCAACAAGCTACCGTAGTGTATAACTACTATGCACACAAGCTAGTCTCACACTCCTCAAGCGTAGTGTGGGCCCATAACCTGTTGAAGGACTAGCATGCACATGTAGCTGAGGCAAGCATGAATGCACAGGGAGCTACCGCCACCAGAGCATACACAAGTCACATCACATTCACCTATTCCAAGTTGTCCGCTGGTTCTTATACCAGCCAGTTACATACACGTCTACATTTGCAAGCACTGCGTAACCTATACTCCGCCTTTTAACGCGCTGTAAGCTGCGTTGTCTTTTTTACAACCAGAGCTTTCCAACAAGCTCTCACACGTCTAACATGAGTAAGTATACGGGGAGATACGAAGCAGTTAGTAAGGCTCTAGTCTGGAGTCTGGAGTCCGGAGTCTGGACCGACGACGCCATCTTGCTAAGTCCGGACCTAGTGCTCGTCCTTACGACCTTCTACTCCTGTGTGGAGGGTCGATGCTGATTGTATGTAGGAATGACTCTCAACATTATGGACGCGGCGATACACCTTGTCATCCGCCCACCGATAGTGGCGAGTGCGTTGACTGACACGATCTTTCTCTCGTGCACTTATATTGGAGGGAAGCTGGCCACTTTGCAGCAAGGAGAGTGATGGCTAGTCCAGCCATATGTCGTGCCTGGTGTCGGTGGGTGCCAGCTCGATGTCGTCGACTTCAACGTCGACCGTGTCGACGTCCCCTTAGGGGTGTGGTCACTGTGGGGTCGGTAGGCTCAAGAGCAGGAAACTCTTCCGTTGAGGTGGCGGTGATGTTGATCTGGCTCCCTGATCGTAATGCGACATCAGCAAATATGGCCGCCACAGTGGGAGCTGCTGCTGCAGGGCCGAGCTCGTGCCGAGCTCCAGTTGCATCGTTGGTACTGCGGTGAGGGTTGCGACTGAGGCCATCGGCGTCCTGGTTGGTGAGGCCGGCGCGGTGGTCGATCTCGAAGTCATACTCCTGCAACAACAGGGCCCAGCGAGCAAGTTTCCCTGTCAGGTGTAGATAGGTCATCAACCATTTGAGTGGCTGGTGATCGGTGATCACCTGGAATTGCCGATCAAAGAGGAAAGGTCTGAAGAAGGAGATAGCCCACATTGCAGCGAGGCACTCCCCGTCGTAGCTGCTATAGTTGGCCTCAGCGCTGTTGTTGCTTCGGCTGGCGTACGACACCACCCGCTCCTTCTTATTCTCATCGTGTTGTACCAGCACAGCCCCCATCCCAAGCTTGCTCCAGTCGGTGTGGAGGATGAAGGGCTTGTTGTAGTCAGGGCGTTGCAGGATGGGAGCGATGGTGAGCCTGCCCTTTAGCTCCTCAAACGTCTGCTGTTGTGGCTCCTTCCATGCAAACACCACCTCCTTCTTCAGAAGCTCGTTGAGGGGTCGTGCAATCTTTGCGAAGTCCTTTACGAACCGACGATAGTAGTTGGCAAGGCCCAAAAAGGCGCGCAGGCGCGTAAGGTCTGTTGGAGCAGGGATAGCCGCCAAGGCCTCCACCTTTGCCTGCTGTACGTACACACCGTGGGGCACAATCATGTGCCCTAGGTAGGGTACCTTGCGAGCGAAGAAGATGCACTTGTCGGGGTGCACCGTCATCCCCACCCCCTTTAGTCTCTCCAGTACATCCTCAATGTGCTGTAGGTGCTTTTCGTTGCTGCGGCCGAAGATAAGGATGTCGTCAATATAGCAGCGCACGAAGTCCAGCCCCTTTAAGGCTTTGTCCATGACGCGCTGAAACTTGGCAGGAGTATTCTTCAGTCGTCCGATGGGCATGACCTTCCACTGGTACAGCTGCCGGTTGCCCCAAAAGAGGTCTTGTGCTTGTCCTCCTCCTTGATGCAGTGAAAGCGACATGTTTCTCCTTGTGTTGGTGCTCGTTGCCGCTGCTGCTGGTGCTTGCTCTAGATTGCCCCTATTGTTTCTTCTTACATTCCTTCACAATGTGCCCCTTCCTTCCACACCAGTCACTGAGGCATGTGAGGTCTTTGTGACGAGGATTGCCCGGCTTGTTGCCCTTGTTCTTCTCTTCATGGTTGCTCTTCTTCCCGTGCTTGTTGGTGTAGAAGGCCACGGCATCAGCTTGCTCGTCCTTCTTCACAACCCTCTGCTCCACAGTGAGCAGCTTCGGTAGCACATCGTCCAAAGTCAACTCTGATGATTACGTCTCCAGCAGGGTTGCGACGACCTCGTACTCTGCTGGTAGCCCTGCAACAATGGCCAGCATTACCTCCGTCTGCCCCATGTTGTGGCCGACGTTGATGAGGTCTGCCCATAGCTCTCTTGCACGTGCAACATACTTCGTAATGGGTTCTGCTGCCTCCTTCCTGAGTGCGCTGAGCTGCTTGCGTAGATGCAACTTTCTAGCATTGTTCTTGGCTCTGAACACGGCTGATAGCTTTTCCCAAGCTTGTCTACCATCTTCACATGCAGTAAACAGGGAAAGTGATGCGGTGTGCTGTTCAACACAAGCAAAGAGTGCGCTTCTGCTGAATGCTTTGACCACACAGTGTTTGCTCCTGGTGTTGGTGGTGGTGCTTTGGGATCAACGTACTTCCACACCTTCTTGTGGATGAGCAAGGCCTTCATCTCCACGCACCATGTGTTGTAGTTGTCGGTGTCCAGCTTTGCAATCTGCCCCTTGTCGTAGGTCGCCTTCATCTTTGTCGTGCCTGCCTTTACTTGCAGCTGACATCCAATGCTCTGCTACCAACAAGCTACCGTAGTGTATAACTACTATGCACACAAGCTAGTCTCACACTCCTCAAGCGTAGTGTGGGCCCATAACCTGTTGAAGGACTAGCATGCACATGTAGCTGAGGCAAGCATGAATGCACAGGGAGCTACCGCCACCAGAGCATACACAAGTCACATCACATTCACCTATTCCAAGTTGTCCGCTGGTTCTTATACCAGCCAGTTACATACACGTCTACATTTGCAAGCACTGCGTAACCTATACTCCGCCTTTTAACGCGCTGTAAGCTGCGTTGTCTTTTTTACAACCAGAGCTTTCCAACAAGCTCTCACACGTCTAACATGAGTAAGTATACGGGGAGATACAAAGCAGTTAGTAAGGCTCTAGTCTGGAGTCTGGAGTCCGGAGTCTGGACCGACGACGCCATCTTGCTAAGTCCGGACCTAGTGCTCGTCCTTACGACCTTCTACTCCTGTGTGGAGGGTCGATGCTGATTGTATGTAGGAATGACTCTCAACATTATGGACGCGGCGATACACCTTGTCATCCGCCCACCGATAGTGGCGAGTGCGTTGACTGACACGATCTTTCTCTCGTGCACTTATATTGGAGGGAAGCTGGCCACTTTGCAGCAAGGAGAGTGATGGCTAGTCCAGCCATATGTCGTGCCTGGTGTCGGTGGGTGCCAGCTCGATGTCGTCGACTTCAACGTCGACCGTGTCGACGTCCCCTTAGGGGTGTGGTCACTGTGGGGTCGGTAGGCTCAAGAGCAGGAAACTCTTCCGTTGAGGTGGCGGTGATGTTGATCTGGCTCCCTGATCGTAATGCGACATCAGCAAATATGGCCGCCACAGTGGGAGCTGCTGCTGCAGGGCCGAGCTCGTGCCGAGCTCCAGTTGCATCGTTGGTACTGCGGTGAGGGTTGCGACTGAGGCCATCGGCGTCCTGGTTGGTGAGGCCGGCGCGGTGGTCGATCTCGAAGTCATACTCCTGCAACAACAGGGCCCAGCGAGCAAGTTTCCCTGTCAGGTGTAGATAGGTCATCAACCATTTGAGTGGCTGGTGATCGGTGATCACCTGGAATTGCCGATCAAAGAGGAAAGGTCTGAAAAAGGAGATAGCCCACACTGCAGCGAGGCACTCCCCGTCGTAGCTGCTATAGTTGGCCTCAGCGCTGTTGTTGCTTCGGCTGGCGTACGACACCACCCGCTCCTTCTTATTCTCATCGTGTTGTACCAGCACAGCCCCCATCCCAAGCTTGCTCCAGTCGGTGTGGAGGATGAAGGGCTTGTTGTAGTCAGGGCGTTGCAGGATGGGAGCGATGGTGAGCCTGCCCTTTAGCTCCTCAAACGTCTGATGTTGTGGCTCCTTCCATGCAAACACCACCTCCTTCTTCAGAAGCTCGTTGAGGGGTTGTGCAATCTTTGCGAAGTCCTTTACGAACCGACGATAGTAGTTGGCAAGGCCCAAAAAGGCGCGCAGGCGCGTAAGGTCTGTTGGAGCAGGGATAGCCGCCAAGGCCTCCACCTTTGCCTGCTGTACGTACACACCGTGGGGCACAATCATGTGCCCTAGGTAGGGTACCTTGCGAGCGAAGAAGATGCACTTGTCGGGGTGCACCGTCATCCCCACCCCCTTTAGTCTCTCCAGTACATCCTCAATGTGCTGTAGGTTTGATGGCAATCTGGTTGTACTCTTATCACATGTCTAGGATGCTGAAGACGGTACAGTCTCCTACATCATCAAAGATATCCTCTGCAGTAGGCATCGGTTCCCTGTTTTAAATGGTTTTGTTGTAGAGGGGGCGATAGTCGCCGCACATACGCCGGTCTGTCCAGTTGCCTGCTGAATCCTTCTTCGGAGGCATGACGGTCGCGGCCGCAAAGTCCGATGTGGACTCCTCAATCAGGCCAGCATCTAGCAGAGCCTTGCACCTCTGCTCCACCAAGTCTTCTTCCAACTTGGAGTCAGTACTGTCGTCGAAACACCGGTTCGGTGTCCACCAACTCAATGTCCATCTGGTAAACTGAGCAAATGCCTAGTTCCTTCATGCTGAAGCTGAACTAACTCCTCCACTTGTTGAGGAGAGCCTCAAGTTGTTCTCGCATTTGGTCTGTAGCCACTGGTCTCATGGCATGGGACCAAGAGGTAGCGTTGGCGACTACCGGGATGTTCTCCACAGTGACTGCTGCCTGCTCCTCCATAGGGGCGGTGTGTGCCGCTTTGGTCTCTTGCACGCAATCAGCCCCCCCCNGTGTTCAAGACCCTGGAAGGACACATGGCGGTCCTGGAGAGGAAAGCATATTTCCAATAACCATACCATGCTGTTCTTGTCCACGACGCGTCCCAACAGCTGACATTACTGACTGTCGGTCAGCATGGACCCTGTGATACTGCCTAGAGAGAATCCCATGGCGCGTTCGCGCTCACATGCGTTGGGTTCCTCCAGTTGGCCTGTGTTGGAATCCAACACCATGCCTTCCCCGTAGTTGCGGAAGGCGTATGATTCTGGGTAAGATACCAGAGTGGGGAGCACACGATGTGGTTGACCAGGCTGGTTGCACTGGTAGAAGTGCTGGTAATCGTGTCGGGTGATTGGTTGTGCTTTGCGCCAAGGGTTCAGGATAGCGTTAACGATGAGATCGCACGAATGACTGCTATGCAAAAATGCAGCAGCGAAGAGATCCTCGACTGTAGCCAGGTTGGTCCACTTTGTGCGGACGCAATGAGCACGAGAGCCATGCCGCGCTGCGTTGATTTTGAGAGGATGTCCTGTTGAGATGGACGATGAGAAGCCTACACATACACATGTGTACACGCCAACATCAACACCAACATGAGGAAACCATGCACTACAGGACCTTAGCATATGCACATGCTACATCGTGACTAGTGACTCTACACCAACAAGAGTGTTTCAGAGTGTACAAGTCCGGGCTTTTATACCCGCCAGCTACACATGCTTCTACTCTAGAAGCTACTGCGTCTAGCACACTCAACCTTAACCTGCGCTCTAAGTGCTCCACGTAGCTAACTTCAAGAGCTTTCCAACATGCCGCCATACGTGCCATATGGCCAAGTAACCACCGAGCTGTCATCATTCTTCTAACCACGCCTGAGTCTTCCAAATTCATGTCCGCGACGCGCCTGGAACCTTCTCTCAACTCATGTCCGCGCCTGGATATTCTCAAGTCTTCGCCTGGAACCTTCTGGCGGCTATTCCTATGTAGAGGGCAAGCTGACCGACTGACCTGAATGTAGGAATATCTTCAACATGTCCCAGCAAGGAACACACCTACCGAAAACTGTTGGCCGTGTGTTGGCGCTTATCGTCCTTAGAGTGCACATTTCCGATGATGTATCCCGGAGGCCTGGACAGCTGGTTGCTTTGCAGGATTTTGAGTTTAATGATACGCATCAGTTTTGAGAACAGATTCGAGCGAGGATCCGCGAGTCCTTGGCCTTTGCTTGCTCTGGAGTGTCCTTGACACTGCCATCCTGCTCTCAGCAGGTCGATGTTGCCCACCGCCAAGAGGTGATCTGTCGTGATTAACCGGATGTCCTGTGGCAGTGCCTTCAGACTGCCTTGCAGTGCCGATAGCGGCAGTCGCTGCGGGTAGCATTTGTGTAGGTGGCGCAGGTAATGGCTCAGCGTAACCTGTGCGTGTGGCTCAGGGTCACAGTAGAAGTACTTGGTGACCGTCGCGCCGGTGTTGAGGACAGCGGCGAGGCCACTGCCTATTCCTCCAAATAGTTCCAACACAGTGATGCCTTGTTGTCGACGGAATACGTGAAACTCCACTACTCCAGTAGCCACCTGGTGTTGCTCCTGGATTGCAGCTTGGTCCTTGTAGGGAGTGAACCGTGAAGTGAGCTTTAGTTCAGTCAGTACTAGATGTGCGACCACATGTGCGCGCCAGCGGTGTTCCGCTGGTTTCGGGTGGGCCACTTCTTCAAGGGCATCTTCCTGAGACTCGTTGTATGGGATAGGAGAGTCTTGGTCAGAGTTGTGGGTGACCACCGCAGATGATCTGTCAATGGTTGTCGAACCCGACCTGTGGGTGGCTGTCGCAGCTGATCTGTTAGTGGTTGTTGACAACAACCTGTAGGTGGCTGTTGCAGCTGACCTTCGGTGAGAGCGAGTGCGAGCTACCAGCTCGAGAGGCAGATATCCTTGAACCTCTCCATCCTCTTCATCCCAATGAGGACGAAACCATGCCTTCTCTGTCCAGCAGTCCCCATGCCAATAGGGAAGTTGAAGTCCTGTCTCAGCAACAGGTCGAAGAATCCTGCGTCGGTGACCACACACTTCTGTATGACCTCGGTGCTGTGGGAAGGGTCCACTCCTGTCAAGCGAATGCAGAGGGCTTGCTTGATGATGCCAATCACCTTGTCACGGCTGTCGGTTGCTGTGTCGAGTACGTATGGGCACGACATCAGCTCAGCGCTGGTGATGCCAAGGTCACGCGCGAGGTACCCGGGCCGTCCAATAATGACAGGCTGGGCTCCGGAGTCTAGCATCACCCGCTTGGGTGCTCGTCCATTGATAGTGACATGCTTGCCTTGGTTGGCGATCATGGCTGCGTTGGTGTGGATGCGCAGCCGCTTGAAGCGTTGATAGCGTGTGCGTGGGGTGTCTGCTGCTGCAGTCTCCTCCAGTGGTGTCGAGCGCAGTGCGGCAAGTGCCCCTCGACCAGCTAGGTCTTGAGCACCTCCTTGACCGCGGCCTGGCCCGAACCATCCTTGTCTTGGCTGTTAATAAACACGTTGTGGCCTGCGTGCTTGAGGTGCTGCCTGTGGCTGCTTTGGTTGTGGCGCAAAGGGGATTGCGTCTCCGTGTGGCCGGGGTCATTCATGGCGGCGTAGCTAGTGGCTGTTGGGGAAACCCTGGAGGACCGGGTGTTTGTGGGCCCGCCTCCCGTGCAGCCTGCTCTTCCACACAAGTCTAGCGTACTGCATGAGCTGCCTCCCTGATCAGTGTACCTTCCCGTGTGGCTGTTAGGTTGTTGACCACGTCACTCCAGCGGTGATTCTGAGGCATGGGCTGGAGTTACACTGCGCGCAAGAGTTGCGCTCTTATGTCGTGGGTGATGGTAGGAATCTTAGGATCCCTGCCATGTAGGCATCCCATCTGCCATTAACCACCCCCACTTCCAGCACCGTTGTTGCTCGTGCCCGCACAGTGAGGTAAATCTTTGGCTGTTGAACATGCTGCTCATAAGCAGCTGCGATGCGTCTGCGTTGCCGCGCTCCTTCCACCCCTGACAACCTCAGTATGGCCTCTTGCGCTCCTTTTAAGGCATTAGTGGCTGCCGAGGCAACATCGTCATAGGCTTGCCGTAGCGAGCGTAGGAAGGCGTCCAACCAAAACAATTTGGTGCCGAATGCAAACAGGGGTCCGCGCGGTGATTGGCAACTAGCCAAGTCACTAGTCGTGCTCGAGCTGCATTACCACCTTCTCGCATCCCCAACATCCGTCTCAGGCCGATGCCTTCTTGTCGGTGCAGCATGGTTGCTTGTCGCAACGGGGCAGTGCGAAGTTGCTGTTCTCCAATTGAACCTGCTCCATCTCGTTGTGTCCACCCTTGCGGTGTGAGGTAGCCTCTTCCTGAATCCCGCTGATCGTCAGGCAAGTCTTCCAACAAGGCGGGTAGCAGCGGGGCGATCACCCCCCTGTTTTGTTGGGCCAGCGCCCTTGTCTAATGAATGTCGGGCCCACCGACGAGGGGTGTCGTGCTGGATGATGGGCCGGCGATTGTGGGTTGAAGAACGCCAGCGCGAGCATTGGCAAGGGCGCTCGTGCATTGATTGCTGCCGCTTGGTCCTGCCGCCAGGTGAACGCCTGTTGCAGCGCGGTGTAGCGCTCATGAAGTCGAACGGTATTGAGGGGCCTCATGCTGCGTTGTCACCTAGAGGCATGTCGGCTGTATCAGCGACGTGCTGCTGTATATTGGGTTGCCGGTCCCAATACGTGTCCAGCGGGCTTGGCTTAAAGGGTGCTTGACGGACTGGTGCGGGCTGTCGTGGCGCAGTCTTGATGTTGTTATGCAAAGTCCAAAACAGCTGTAGTGCCAACTCCAGCACAGCAGGTGTTTTGTGTTGAGGATATTTCTATATCCGGTCAGCCTTGCCCTTCACATAGGCATAGGCGTCAACTCCAAAGGTTTGGCCGCCAGAAGGTTCCAGGCGCGATTTCCAGGCGCGTAGAAGAACACTCATAACTCGGTTATTGCACCGATTGGCGCGTGGCTTAGCTTGTTAGAAAGGTCTTGAAGTTAGCTACGTCATGCGCTTAAGTTCATGATGATAGGTGACGTGTAGCGTACACAGTTGCTTCTAAATTAGACAGGTGTATCTGCAGCGGGTATAAAAGCCCATGCTTGAGTTGTGATCAAGTAAAAGTGTTGCTCCTGTGTATGCTCTCGCGGCTGTAGAGTTGTGTGTGTGCATGTCCAGCATCAGCCTTAGCTACATGTGTTGCTAGCTTCTTCAACAGTTATGGGCCCACACCACGTGTTAAGGGTGATAGAAGCAGACATTTGTAGTACTACACCACGGTAGCTTGTGAGTAGCAGAGTCTTAGGTGCCAACTGCCAGAGAGGAGCAGGCGCGGCAAAGATGGAGACTAGCTACGACAAGGGGTTGATCGCAAAGTTGGACATCGCCAACTACAGCACATGGTGTGTGGAGATGAAGGCGCTTCTCATCCACAAGAAGATGTGGAAGTACGTGGATCCGATGGCACCACTACTGATACTAGGGGAGAATACTGTGTGGTCTGAGCGTTCAGCAGAAGCACACGCTTTGCTTGTGTTGAATTGCAAACCGCATCACTTTCCCATGCTCACCGCATGTGAAGATAGGAGGCAGGCTTGGGAGAAGCTTGCATCCGTGTTCCAGGCCAAGAACAACGCCAGAAAGCTTACGCTTCGCAAGCAGCTGAGTGCGCTCAAGAAGGAGGGTGGCGAACCCATCACCAAGTATGTTGCGCGTGCAAGAGAGCTGTGGGCGGACCTCAACAACGTCGGCCATCAGATGGGAGAGACGGAGGTCGTATTAACTATCATGGCAGGACTACCAGCAGAGTTTGAAGTCGTCACCACTCTGCTAGAGACATCGTCATCGGAGCTAACCCTGGACAATGTGTTGCCCAAGTTACTGAGTGTGGAGCAACGTGTGATGAAGAAGGACGAGCACGCCGACGCTGTCGCCTTCTACACGAACAAGAAGAAACCCTACAACTATGAAGAGAAGAACAAAGGCAGAGGTGGCAACCTCAACAGGCATAAGAACCTCACGTGCAACTACTGTGGCTTCAAGGGTCACATCTTAAAAGACTGTCGCAAGCGCCAACGAGAGCAAGGAGCGAACACCAGCACCACCAGCAATGGCAACGACCAACGCAAGAAGAAGAACGTTGCCTTCATTGCATCAAGGGAGATGTCTACCACATCATGGGCGATAGACTCTGGATGCAACCAGCACCTGACACCACACATGGAGGTCATGGAGAACTACAGGAAGCTGCAAACCACAAGGAAGGTGGACGGCTTCAGTGGTCATATGCTGGAGGCTGTAGGCGTGGGTGAATTGCGGCTCAATTGCAAGGTCGGTGATGGTGTAAGAGAGGTCTTGCTGAGACAAGTTCTGCACGTTCCTAGGGCTGCTGCTAGTCTATTCTCTGTGAGGGTTGCTGAGCGCGTGGGAGCTAAGATCATCATCCGGGAGGGTCGATGCTCTGTGCTCATGGATGGGGTCGTGCATATGGTTGGCATCGCGCAAGGAGGGCTCTACATCGTGGAGCAGCCTCATAGCATCAAGGCCAACGTGGTGACGGAGGAGGAAACGGCTGAACTTTGGCATAGGAGGTTCGGGCATCTTGGCTACAACAACCTCACACGCCTGGTGGCTGAAGACATGGTCAAGGGCATCCACGTCAGCAAGGAAGACTTTCAGGCGTCTTCAGGTGTACTGTGTGAACCCTGTGTCATGGCCAAGCAGCATAAGATGCCATTCCCGTCATCTTCTTCTAGCAGTCAACATCCAGGCGAGTTGGTACACATGGATGTTTGCGGGCCTATGCGCGTTGTGGCGGAGGGAGGGGTAAGGTACTTTGCAACTTTCCTCGACAACCACAGCAAGCTGTCCATCATCTACCCTTTTTCTCTGAAGTCGGAAGTTGAAGGAGCTGTGCGCAACGTCGTGGCATTGCTAGAGACACAATCAGGCAAGAAGATGAAGGCAATGCGCAGTGATTGAGGAAGGGAGTACTTCAACGCCCAGCTCAAGGACTTTTTCGCCAGCAAAGGCATAAGGCATGAGACAACGGCGCCCTACACTCCACAGCAAAACGGAGCGGCTGAACGCCTTAACCGGACCTTGTTGGAGCGTGTGCGGGCTATGCTCAACGATTGCAAGATGGAGGACTCTTTGTGGAAGGAGGCAGTCCTCACTGCCAACTACATCCGCAATCGGTCACCTGTGAGCTCTGATCAGAAGACACCGTGGGAGCTCTTCTATGGAGCTGCACCAGATGTGAGTGGTATGCGTGTGTTTGGTTGCACAGCATACGCACTAGTGTCAAAGCAGCTACGGCACAAGTTGGAGCCAGTCAGCAAGAAGGGAGTCTTTGTTGGCTACAAACCAGGCTCAAAGGCGTACAGGGTCTTGATGGACGAGAACCACAAGGTCAGCGTCAGTAGAGAGGTGGTGTTCCACGAGGGGTCACTACCAGAAGCGGGCTTCTTTCCAAAGGATGAAGATGATGTTGAGGATATTTTCTATATCCGGTCAGCCTTGCCCTCCATATAGGCATAGGCGTCAACTCCGAAGGTTTGGCCGCCAGAAGGTTCCAGGCGCGGACACCATTCGAGAAGGTACTAGGCGGAGACTCCAGTCGAAGAGAAGGTTCCAGGCGCGACTTTCAGGCGCGCACAAGAACAGTCATAACTTGGTGAAAACGTCACCGTTTGGCGCGTGGCTTAGCTTGTTAGAAAGGTCTTGAAGTTAGCTACGTCATGCAGTTGAGTTCATGATGAAAGATGACGTGTAGCGTACACAGTTGCTTCTAGAGTAGACAGGTGTACAAGCAGCGGGTATAAAAACCCATGACTGAATTGTAATCAAGTGAAAGTGTTGCTCTTGTGTATGCTCTCGCAGCTGTAGAGTTGTGTGTGTGCATGTCAGGCATCAGCCTTAGCTACATGTGTTGCTAGCTTCTTCAATAGGTTATGGGCCCACACCACGTGTCAAGGGTGTGATAGAAGCAGACACTAGTAGTTACCACACTACGGTAGCTTGTGTAGCAAAGTCTTGGGTGCCAACTGCCAAAGAGGAGCAGGCGCGGCAAAGATGGAGACTAGCTACGACAAGGGGTTGATTGCGAAATTGGACATCGACAACTACAGCACATGGTGTGTGGAGATGAAGGCGCTTCTCATCCACAAGAAGATGTGGAAGTACGTGGATCCGAAGGCACCACCACCAATACCAGGGGAGAATACTGTGTGGTCTGAGCGTTCAGCAGAAGCACACTCTTTGCTTGTGTTGAATTGCAAACCGCATCACTTTCCCATGCTCACCGCATGTGAAGATGGGAGGCAGGCTTGGGAGAAGCTTGCATCCGTGTTCCAGGCCAAGAACAACGCCAGAAAGCTTACGCTTCGCAAGCAGCTGAGTGCGCTCAAGAAGGAGGGTGGCGAGCCCATCACCAAGTACGTTGCGCGTGCAAGAGAGCTGTGGGCGGACCTCAACAACGTCGGCCACAATATGGGAGAGACGGAGGTCGTATTGGCTATTATGGCAGGACTACCAGCAGAGTATGAAGTCGTCACCACTCTGCTAGAGACATCGTCATCGGAGCTGACCCTGGACGATGTGTTGCCCAAGTTACTGACTGTGGAGCAACGTGTGGTGAAGAAGGACGAGCACGCCGACGCTGTCGCCTTCTACACAAACAAGAAGAAACCCTACAACCATGAAGAGAAGAACAAAGGCAGAGGTGGCAACCTCAACAAACACAAGAACCTTACGTGCAACTACTGTGGCTTCAAGGGTCACATCTTGAGAGACTGTCGCAAGCGCCAACGAGAACAAGGAGCCAGCACCAGCACCAACAGCAACGGCAACGACCAACGCAAGGAGAAGAACGTTGCCTTCACTGCATCAAGGGAGATGTCTACCACATCATGGGCGATAGACTCTGGATGCAACCAGCACCTGACACCACACATGGAGGTCATGGAGAACTACAGGAAGCTGCAAACCACAAAGAAGGTGGAGGGCTTCAGTGGTCACATGCTGGAGGCTGTAGGCGTGGGTGAAGTGCGGCTCAACTGCAAGGTTGGTGATAGTGTGAGAGAGGTCTTGTTGACAGAGGTTCTGCACGTTCCTGGAGCTGCTGCTAGTCTATTCTCTGTGAGGGTTGCTGAGCGCGTGGGAGGTGAGATCATCATCCGGGAGGGTCAATGCTCTGTGCTCATGGATGGGGTCGTGCATATGGTTGGCATCGCGCAAGGAGGGCTCTACATCGTGGAGCAGCCTCATAGCATCAAGGCCAACGTGGTGAAGGAGAAGGAAACGGCTGAACTTTGGCATAGGAGGTTCGGGCATCTTGGCTACAACAACCTCACACGCCTGGTGGCTGAAGACATGGTCAAGGGCATCCACATCAGCAAGGAAGACTTTCAGGCGTCTTCAGGAGTGCTGTGTGAACCCTGTGTCATGGCCAAGCAGCATAGGATGCCGTTCCCGTCATCTTCTTCTAGCAGTCAACATTCAGGCGAGTTGGTGCACATGGATGTTTGCGGGCCTATGCGCGTTGTGGCGAAGGGAGGGGTAAGGTACTTTGCAACTTTCCTCGACGACTACAGCAAGCTGTCTATCATCTATCCGCTATCTCTGAAGTCGGAAGTTGAAGGAGCTGTGCGCAACGTCGTGGCATTGCTGGAGACACAATCAGGCAAGAAGATGAAGGCAATGCGCAGTGATCGAGGAGGGGAGTACATCAACGCCCAGCTCAAGGACTTCTTCGCCAGCAAAGGCATAAGGCATGAGACAACGGCGCCCTACACTCCACAGCAAAACGGAGCGGCTGAACGCCTGAACCGGACCCTGTTGGAGCGCGTGCGGGCTATGCTCAACGATTGCAAGTTGGAGGACTCTCTGTGGAAGGAGGCCGTCCTTACCGCCAACTACATCCGCAATCGGTCACCTGTGAGCTCTGATCAGAAGACACCGTGGGAGCTCTTCTATGGAGCTGCACCAGATGTGAGTGGTATGCGTGTGTTTGGTTGCACGGCATATGCACTAGTGCCAAAGCAACTACGGCACAAGTTGGAGCCAGTCAGCAAGAAGGGAGTCTTTGTTGGCTACGAACCAGGCTCAAAGGCGTACAGGATCTTGCTGGAGGAAAGCCACAAGATCATCGCCAGCAGAGAGGTGGTGTTCCACGAGGGGTCACTACCAGAAGCGGGCTTCTTTCCAAAAGATGAAGATGAGGCACAGCCACAAGCCGTTCCTGAGAGAGTGGAGGCTTTAGGCGAGGCAGACATCATCACAGAGGACTTTCAGGCGCCGCCTGAAAGGTCTTCAGGCGAGCAGCAGCAAGCGCCTGTTCGTCGCTATCCTGAGAGAGAAAGAAAGCGTCCTGACTTCTACCACAAGGCACTTGCAGGCGTGTGCCAAGAAGGAGACAGCACAGAGGAGCCAAGTACATACCAGGAGGCACTACAAGCACCTTATGCAGAGCAGTGGCAGCAAGCCATGGACGAGGAGATCGCGTCACTCCATGCCAACCAGACCTGGGTACTAGAGAAGCTACCTTTAGGCGAGAAACCAATCCCTGTCAAGTGGGTCTTCAAGGTGAAGAGAGACGGTCAAGGCAACATAGAGCGCTACAAGGCAAGGCTGGTGGCAAAGGGCTTCTTGCAACAAGAAGGCGTGGACTTCAACGAGGTCTTCGCGCCTGCAAGTAAGCATGCCACATTCCGCACATTGCTTGCCATGGTTGCGGCTGAAGACTTGGAGCTTCACCACCTTGACGTGAAGACTGCCTTCCTCTACGGAGAGCTTGAGGAAGAGATCTACATCCAACAACCACCAGGATATGAAGAAGGGGAGCCAGGCACTGTTTGCAAGCTCATCAAGGCGTTGTATGGGCTGAGACAGGCACCACGCATGTGGCACATCCGCCTCACCAAGGAGTTGGAGGCACTTGGCTTTCAGGCGTCCTTAGCAGACCCTGGACTCTTCTTCCACTCTGAGAAGAAGGTGTACCTGTTGGTGTACGTGGATGACATCATCATGACCGCCAAGCACATGAAGGACTTGGAAGAGACAAAGAAGGCACTGCAGCAGGCGTTCTCAGTGCGTGATCTTGGAGAGGCCAAGTGGTTCCTTGGCATGGTGATTGAGCGCGACAGAACGGCGCGCACCATCAAGATCAGTCAAGAGCAGATGGTGAAGAAACTTGTCACCAAGTTCGGGCTCAAGGAGGCAAAGACCAAGTCTACTCCACTTGCACTCGGCACCCACCTCGTCAAGGCAAAGGATGAGGAGGTTCTTGACAAGGCCAAGTACCCCTACGGTGAACTGGTAGGCAGCATGCTCTATCTAGCAGTGTGCACACGTCCAGACATTGCACATGCTGTTGGAGTCCTTGCTCGCTACATGTCTGCACCGAGCATGGAGCATTGGAAGGCTGCAAAGGGTGTACTTCGCTATGTTGCTGGGAGTGCAACTATTGGCATCAAGTTTGGGAACGGGAGCTCAGAGTTGGAGGGCTACTGCGATTCAGACTTTGCAGGCGACCTCGACAGCAGGAGGTCCACCACTGGCTATGTCTTCAAGTTGAACGGAGGCATTGTGAGCTGGAACAGCAGGCTGCAGCCAACTACAGCGGCATCCACTTCAGAGGCTGAGTACATGGCAGCAGCAGCAGCTACAAAGGAGGCATTATGGCTTCGCAAGCTGATGGCAGATCTGAAGCACCCAAAGGCGTGCATTCCAATCCACTGCGACAACCAAGGCGCCATCAAGTTGCTGAAGCATCCCATCGCCTCAGCAAGGACAAAGCACATTGATGTCATGCATCACTTTGTCCGTGACAGAGTCACAAGGAAGGAGGCCGTATTCCACTATTGCAACACCGAGGCCATGCTTGCGGACTTCATGACAAAGGCGTTGTCACCGACCAAGTTTCAGGCATGTTGTGCAGGACTTGGCATTTGCATGTGATCATGCAGGAGCAGAGACTTCAGGCTTGAGGACAAGCTGCCCGCGTGGGAGTGTTGAGGATATTTTCTATATCCGGTCAGCCTTGCCCTCCATATAGGCATAGGCGTCAACTCCGAAGGTTTGGCCGCCAGAAGGTTCCAGGCGCGGACACCATTCGAGAAGGTACTAGGCGGAGACTCCAGTCGAAGAGAAGGTTCCAGGCGCGACTTTCAGGCGCGCACAAGAACAGTCATAACTTGGTGAAAACGTCACCGTTTGGCGCGTGGCTTAGCTTGTTAGAAAGGTCTTGAAGTTAGCTACGTCATGCAGTTGAGTTCATGATGAAAGATGACGTGTAGCGTACACAGTTGCTTCTAGAGTAGACAGGTGTACAAGCAGCGGGTATAAAAACCCATGACTGAATTGTAATCAAGTGAAAGTGTTGCTCTTGTGTATGCTCTCGCAGCTGTAGAGTTGTGTGTGTGCATGTCAGGCATCAGCCTTAGCTACATGTGTTGCTAGCTTCTTCAATAGATGAAGCACAGCCACAAGCCGTTTCTGAGAGAGTGGAGGCTTCAGGCGAGGCAGACATAATCACAAAGGACTTTCAGGCGCCCCCTGAAAGGTTTTCAGGCGAGCAGCAGCAGGCGCCTGTTCATCGCTACCCTGAGAGGGAGAGAAAGCGCCCAGACTTCTACCACAAGGCACTTGCAGGCGTGTGCCAAGCGGGAGACAGCACAGAGGAGCCAAGTACATACCAAGAAGCACTGCACATTCCTGATGGGTACTTGAGCAGCTACCTTCAGGCGAGAAAACCAATCCCTGTAAAGTGGGTCTTTAAGGTGAAGAGAGATGGTCAAGGCAACATAGAGCGCTACAAGGCAAGGCTCGTGACAAAGGGCTTCTTGCAACAAAAAGGCGTGGACTTCAATGAGGTCTTCGCGCCTGCAAATAAGCATGCCACATTCCGCACATTGCTAGGCATGGTTGCGGCTGAAGACTTGGAGCTTCACCACCTTGACGTGAAGACTGCCTTCCTCTACGAAAAGCTTGAGGAAGAGGTCTACATCCAACAACCACCGGGATACGAAGATTGGGAGCCAGGCACTGTTTGCAAGCTCATCAAGGTGTTGTATGGGCTGAGACAAGCACCACGCATGTGGCACATCCGCCTCACCAAGGAGTTGGAAGCACTTGGCTTACAGGCGTCCTCAGCACACCCTGGACTCTTCTTCCACCCTGAGAAAAAGGTGTACCTGTAGGTGTACGTGGATGACATCGTTATGACCGCCAAGCACATGAAAGACTTGGAGGAGACGAAGAAGGCACTGCAACAGGCGTTCTCAATGCGTGATCTTGGAGAGGCCAAGTGGTTTCTTGGCATGGTGATTGAGCGCGACAGAGCGGCGCACACCATCAAGATCAGTCAGGAGCAGATGGTGAAGAGACTTGTCACCAAGTTCGGGCTCAAGGAGGCAAAGACTAAGTCTACTCCACTTGCACTCGGCACCCACCTCGTCAAGGCAAAGGATGAGGAGATTCTTGACAAGGTCAAGTACCCCTACGGTGAACTGGTAGGCAGCATGCTCTATCTAGCAGTGTGCACACGTCCAGACATTGCACATGCTGTTGGAGTCCTTGCTCGCTACATGTCTGCACCGAGCATGGAGCATTGGAAGGCTGCAAAGGGTGTACTTCGCTATGTTGCTGGAAGTGCAACTATTGGCATCAAGTTTAGGAGCGGGAGCTCGGAGTTGGAGGGCTACTGCGACTCAGACTTTGCAGGAGACCTCGACAGCAGAAGGTCCACCACCGGCTATGTCTTCAAGTTGAATGAAGGCATCGTGAGCTGGAACAATAGGCTGCAGCCAACTACAGCGGCATCCACTTCAGAGGCTGAGTACATGGCAGCGGCAGCAGCTACAAAGGAGGCATTATGGCTTCGCAAGCTGATGGCAGATCTAGAGCACTCAATGGCATGCATCACAATCCGCTGCGACAAGCAAGGCGCCATCAAGTTGCTGAAGCATCCCATCGCCTCAGCAAGGACAAAGCACATTGATGTTATGCATCACTTTGTCTGTGACAGAGTCACAAGGAAGGAGGTCGAGTTCCAGTATGCAACACCGAGGCCATGCTTGCGGACTTCATAACAAAGGCGTTGTCACCAAGCAAGTTTCAGGCGTGTTGTTCGGGACTTGGCACTTGCATGTGATCATGCAGGAGCAGAGACTCAAGGATTAGGACAAGCTGCCCGCGTGCGAGTGTTGAAGATATTTCTATATCCGGTCAGCCTTGCCCTTTATATAGGCATAGGCGTCAACTCCGAAGGTTTGGCCGTCATGAGGTTCCAGGCGCGGACTCCATTCAAGAAGGTTCTAGGCGGAGACTCTAGTCGAAGAGAAGGTTCCAGGCGCGATTTCCAGGCGCGTAGAAGAACACTCATAACTCGGTTATTGCACCGATTGGCGCGTGGCTTAGCTTGTTCGAAAGGTCTTAAAGTTAGCTACGCTATGCACTTAAGTTCATGATGATAGGTAACGTTTAGCGTACACAGTTGCTTCTAGAGTAGACAGGTGTATCTGCAGCGGGTATAAAAGCCCATGCTTGAGTTGTGTCAATCAAGTAAAAGTGTTGCTCTTGTGTATGCTCTCGCGGCTGTAGAGTTGTGTGTGTGCATGTCCAGCATCAGCCTTAGCGACATGTGTTGCTAGCTTCTTCAACATTCTGACCACAAAGACACGATCTCGCGTGGGAGGAGCCATGCCATGAGGATTTCATCCTCCAGTTGCCGCTAAGTCTGTTCTGGCAGCGTGTGATATTCAGGCAGTGGGAACACTCGGTCACTGCGTTCAACGCGTGTTGTGTGCTCCCCTCCGCACCCAAAAGCAATGGTAGTGGAATCCGCTCCACGCATGGTCTTCCATGCACGCTTAGCTTGCTGACCTCGCGGGACAGCTTCAGTGACGTCGAGGGCGGGCAATGTAGTTGCGCCTGTCGCTGCAGTGGCAGCAGGCTCGACGATGGCATAGCCGGTGGTTGCGAGAGTGCCGCTCAGTGGCGCGAGAGTGGTCTCAACGCTTGCTGACATAGGTGGTCTTGCAGTTGGAGTGGGACCGGTGCGACCTACTGCTGCAGGGTCGGTGACAGCAGAGGCTGTTGCCAGTGTGCTCACTAGTGTTGGCGGCACGATGCCCACTGATGCACCAACTCTTGGTGCAAATGGAGTAGTTGCTGCTGACATTGATGAAGTCAACTTCGTAGCCGGTGTGGCTGCTGATGCAGCGCCATTGGTGGCTTCAGAGGAGGTGGCTGCTGACAATGTTGCGGCTTCCCCTCGAACCCGTTGGGATGGTTGAATACGTGACGGAGTAATGGTGTCTCTTGTGCGCTTTTAAGCCATCAGTGCCCACCGGGTAAAGTAGCATGCGCGGTAGTCCTGCTTCTTGTCTTCCTTTAAGCGTGCCATACGCGCCATGAGGGCAGCCATATGGTCATCAGCTGGCGGGTTGGCTGGAGCCTTGGCGGCAACAGCAGCAGCGCGCGGACGTCTTTCCAGTCCCTTGCGCTGAGGAGGGCAATTCTTACCCTTGAAGCCTTGCTCTTTCTTGCGAGCGTTGGCGTAGTTGTTGGTATTGTTATGGCCTCCGGTGTGATTGCTGTTGTAGCCACCAGAGTTGTTGCCGGTGTGGCCTCCAGTGTTGTTGCTGTTGTAGCCATCAGAGTTGTTGCCGTTGTGGCCTCCGCTGTTGTTGCTGTTGTAGCCACCAGAGTTGTTGCCGTTATAGCTGTTGACGGGTCTTGTAACAATTGGGGCCCGACCACTAGGCTATGGTAGTAAAAGACACTACCATAAGTGAGGTCTGTCACAATCTATCCCAATCCGTGACATTCCTCCCCAATTTAACCCATGAGTTCCTCATAATCCAATGAGGCACTAGCCCACGTCGCCGTTTTCGCCGCCGTACCACAATCGGTCTGCCCGCGGCCTGATGGATTCGGCCCACAAACGGTCCTGACCGACCGAACGGCCATCCTCACCGCGCGACCTGCCATCGCAGCGCGACCGCTCACGCGGCCTTACGTTGAACTGGCTCGGCGCGCAGGTCGTGATCCCGCGCCCAGCCTAGGGCAAGCCGCCCCAAATGTTTTTGTTTTTGCCTTGGATCTGCCTCAGTCCCCTACGGGAATTGAACCTGAGACGTCAAGCTCCGAAACCATTGTAACAATTGGGGCCCGACCACTAGGCTATGGTAGTAAAAGACACTACCATGAGTGAGGTCTGTCACAATTTATCCCAATCTGTGACAGGTCTCAACTCAGGGAATTTGAGCCAGCAGACTGATTCCAAGTGGCCTGTCTTGTGACAGTATTTGCAGACTAGATTTGAGTGCTCTTCGGTGCACTCCTTTTGGTAGTGCCCATGCCGTCCGCAGCGATGACACAGCATAGGGGCAGGCCAAGCAGTATGCGCTGACCGTTTCCCTTTGTCGTGTGCTGGTGGAGTGTCTCGGCCATGTTCGCGGCGAGGAGGCTCGACAGTTGTGCTGGCTACAGGCCGTGAGGCGCTACGGTTGGTGTCCAGCACTGCCTTCTCATACACACACTAGCGCTTATGCATGGCTTTTGCAGTCTTGATCTCAATTTCTGCAGGGGTCGGGTTGACGATCACCAACTCAGGTTCCTCTTCCTTTGCTCTGTCAATGGCTGTCGATATGGACAACCCGGTGATTGCAGCGGGAGTGGAAGGTGGAAAGACGGCTGCTGGACTGTGCAGTGACACAGATGCTATGGTACCGGCGAGCTCGCCATAGCCATCAACTCGATGCAGTGCAGCAACAGACTTCCAAACATCATGTGCTTCATGGTCCGGATACTGAGCAGCAATGTGAAAAGAAATCTCATCTGACCAGCCTTTGTTTTTCAGTGCCTGCTGTCGCATATTGGAATGAAATTTAATAATGACTCCGTTCAGCGAGGTAGTGGCAGCACGTCCGGAAAAGCGCAGGGACGTGGTTGAGCAGGAAGACTCCATCTCGTAGTCGTCACTATCGGATGAGAGTGGGGAAACTCGATGTCGAGGAGTGGACAGGAACGGAGTGAAGTCGGAGACAAAACGCGAGCCTCTGCTGCTACGATCGTTGCTCCCGTCGCTGGTCCGCTCGTAGGTGAGATTGGAGGGCTCCAGCTGCTGAGGTCACCCTTGTCTATTGGAGAGAACGGGGTGGGCCTTCTCATACACCTAGTCAAAAAGTGGAAGTGTATGCAGGGTAGAGTGTTTGTGCTCTACTGCCTGTCTTGATGCCGCTACCACTCACCACACCAGTGCTTGTGTGCGGACTATGTTATGACAGTGATAACGAATGCACAGGGATGTGTCCCCACATACAGACTGCACTATCTGATGCAGAATGCGACGCACTCACTTGAGCAAAGAGGGTCACACTCTGAGTCAACAAGCCACTACTATAGGTAGTGCTGTTACACAGTTCTTTGCATGAGCAGAAAATGTGTTGCACTGTGAAGTGAGGTGGATGAGCAAGCAACGCGTGGAGACTATGCCCTGACTGATGCCAACAAACACACTGCAACCAGGCACACCAAGCTCGCAGCAATGACGAGCACGATGCACACACGAGCATGCACAGGCTCTCACACAGTGAGGGGGTTCTTGGTAATCCGGATGGCGTGTTTGCAGTTCAAGTCGTTTCACAAGCGCTTAGCTTTCTCACTCACAGTGTCACCAGCTGATCCGGTGAACACTGTGACTACTTATGCAAGTCAAATCATGACTGTTTAGAACATAAGCTAACGATCATATAAAGGCTATTTTCACAGCGATTGTCACTCAATGTAGAACGCAACTTATAACTGAACTCACAACTGAACGGCTACGCGCGGTGCCTATGTAGGCTATGGTCGTGAGCTACTCCGGAGTCATGACTTAGCTACTGGTTAGCGACGCACGTGCGCCAGTATACTGGTAGGCCGGGCGATGGTTTCAATGCAGGCATGCTTGATGAAGGCTGGTATGCGCGGGCAATAGGCATGACAACTAGCATGCGAGGGTAATTTGCAGGACAGCTGTCGTGCCTGCCATGGTCGAGGGTCACGCCGACCTAGGCACACTGCAGACGAGCGCCCATGCCGGGGACATGCTGGTGCCATAGTTACAAAGTACGCTGTACGCGTATTAGTACGTGGTATGCAAAGTATGCGTGTTTTTACGTACTTTTTCCACAGCATGTCGGCGAGTACGTTTTGCATATCTTATACATACGTATTATTGATACATTATGGTAATGTATGTGATGCGTTATGTGTGCTAACAAGTGATGGGCAACTCATTGTACATTATAATCATCACACAGTGTTTGATTCCACCAAAGATATGATGTAATCAAAGTCATTATCAATGGTAATACTTTTGCATAACATGTTACAATATAACATCATCATAACACTTTTTAAAAGATGCTTTATTACTTGCAATGCCGATAGGTGAGGTGGGTCGCACGGCGCTGCCGCGACCTACCCGCCGCGTGACAGGTGGCGCGCGCGGCACGTCACCAAAGGACATTTGCTGCGCTATCCGCGGTCATTTTTGAAGAATGACCTATTGTAGCCCAATAACGTACAACTTCACGTACTTTCATTGTATTATCAAAACAGCTTGATATACGCGTACTATTGCGTATTCTTTTGCTAAAAGTCGCGTACTTTGTTACTATGGCTGGTGCTACGTGCAGCATTTGAGCAACACAAACAAATACCCCCCCCCCCCCCAGGCATAGGCATATGCTCAGGGATGAACCTATGTGAGGATCTGATCAGTAGTAGAGTTGGTGACGCTCTCCTCCTTACTGTACCTACTGTGCTGTAGTACACAGTTGACAAGCCTATTGTGGGGAAGCTCGTGGACACATGCAGCAGGGCAGGGCATGACACATACAACACAACAGCCGCCAAGGCTTGGGCTAAAAGCAATCACTATTCCATTCAAGCAAGTGTAGTCCGCTAGCTTATATACTTAGCCAGACTACACACCTCTACTCTAGAAGATTCTGCGCCTTCTACAAGCGTCCTATCGAGGTGCTCTAAGTTGCTCCACCTAGCCAGCTTCAAGACCTTTCCAACAAGCTATGCCACGTTCCTTGCAACTAAGCCACGAAGTTCTGCAACTTCTACCGAAGCTCTGGCCTGTCGCCAGACTCTTCCAGATGCTCCCAAGTCCGGAGTCTTCAAGTGTCCGCCAGCAGTCTGTACCGATATCAAGCTCTAGACTCACAACTGCTCGATATCAGTCCTCGTATTGCAAGTGCGACGTGCACAAGGACTTAGCCATTTCTAACACTCAATGCCTTAGTCTATGGGAGTCAGGCTGACTGGATGTCGTCCGTCAACACTCCCATGCAGGCAGCTTGACTCAAGCTCCTGCTCAGACACAAATTCCAAGACCAACACAACATGCCTTGAACTTCACCGGTGACAATGGCTTGGTCATAAAGTCTGCGAGCATGTCTTCACTGTTGCAGTATTGAAAGGCAATCTCCTTCCTGGTGACTCTGTCTCGCACAAAATGATGCATAACATCAATGTGCTTCGTGCGTGAAGACGCAATGGGGTGCTTCAGCAACTTGATGGCGCCCTGATTATAGCAGTTGATCATGATGCATGCCATGGGATGCTCAAAATCTGCCATCAGCTTGTGAAGCCACAATGCCTCCTTCACTGCTGCTGCTACTGCCATGTACTCCGCCTCAGATGTGGATGCCGCCGTCGTTGGCTGTAGCCTGCTGTTCCAGCTCACAACTCCTCCGTTGAGCATGAACACATAGCCCGTAGTAGACCTTCGGCTATTAAGGTCCCCAGCAAAGTCAGAGTCGCAATATCCCATCAACTCCATATTACCGCGACCAAAGTTGATGCCAACAGGAGCGCTCCCAGCCACATAGCGTAGCACTGCCTTTGCAGCCTTCCAGTGCTCAAGCGATGGTGCAGACATGTAGCGAGCAAGAACTCCAACAGCATGTGCAATATCCGGCCGTGTGCACACTGCCAAGTAGAGCATGCTGCCTACAAGCTCACCGTATGGATATTGAGCCTTGTTGAGTACCTCCCCGTCCTTTGCCTTGATGAGGCTTGTACCAACCGCCAGAGGTGTAGACTTGGTCTTTGCCTCAATCATCCCAAACTTGGCTGTGAGTCTTTTCACCATCTGCTCCTGGCTGATCTTAATTGTACGCGCAGCCTGTCCCTCTCGATCACCATGCCAAGGAACCACTTGGCCTCCCCGAGATCACGAACAGAAAATGCTTGCTGCAGCGCTAGCTTTGTTTCTTGCAGGTTCTCCACCCGCCTGGCAGTGACGATGATGTCGTCCACATACACGAGTAACCACACCTTTTTCTCATCATGGAAGAAGAGCCCCGGATCAGCAGTAGATGCCTTGAAGCCTTGTGACTCAAGCTCTTCAGTCAACTTGACGTGCCACATACGGGGTGCTTGTCGTAGCCCATATAACGCCTTAATCAGCTTGCAGGCCGTACCGCGCATGCCTTCTTCATAGCCAGGTGGTTGCTCAATGTAGATCTCCTCCTCCAGCTCTCCGTAGAGGAATGCAGTCTTCACATCGAGGTGATGCATCTCTAGATCCTCCGCAGTAACCATAGCCAACAATGCCCGAAAGGTGACATGCTTACTTGCAGGCTCGAAGACTTCAATAAAGTCCACTCCCTCTTGCTGCATAAAGCCCTTTGCCACCTTGCTTTGTATCGCTCGATGTTGCCTTGACCATCACGCTTCACCTTGAAGACCCATTTAACAGGGATAGCTTTCGCACCTGCAGGAAGCTTCTCCACCACCCAAGTGTTGTTGGCATGGGGTGACGCAATCTCCTCGTCCATTTCTCGCTGCCATTGCTCTGCATCTGGTGCCCGCAATGCCTCCAAGTAGGTGCTTGGCTCTTCACTGTCCTCATGCACTTTTGCTGCAAGTGCCTTGTGGAAGAAGTCTGGCTCGTTTCTCTCCCTCTCAGGATACCTCCGAGATGACTGATGCTGATGCCGCTCTTCATTGCTAGCCATAGCCAAGTCCTTCTCCTTCGCACCCATGTCGATGACAGCCGCGCTTCTTTGAGTCTCCACACACTTAAAAGACTCTTGCGCCTGTGCTTCATCTTCATCTTTGGGATAGAAACCCGCTTCTCTCTGTGATGAACCCTCGTGGAACACCACATCTCTGCTTACAATGACCTTTTGCTCTTTCTCCAGCATGATCCAGTATATAAAGGCTTACGTAAGCCTTGGAACCCGGCTCATAGCCAACAAAAACGCCTTTCTGGCTAACTGGCTCCAATTTGTGCCTTAAAGCTTTGGGCACCAGTGCATATGCTATGCACCCGAACACACGCATGCCACTCACATCTGGTGCAGTGCCGTAGAAGAGCTCCCACGGTGTCTTCTGCTCAGAACTCACAGGTGACCGATTGCGTATATAGTTGGCGGTAAGGACAGCTTCACTCCACAAACTGTCTTCCAGCTAATTGTCGTTGAGCATGGCTCGTACTCGCTCCATCAGGGTCCGGTTCAGACGCTCAGCAGCTCCATTCTGCTGCGGGGTGTAGGGTGCCGTTGTCTCGTGGCGTATGCCTTTGCTGGCGAAGTACTCCTTCAACTCGTTATTGATGTACTCCCCTCCTCGATCACTCCGCATTGCTTTCACCTTCTTGCCACCTTGTGTCTCTAGCAATGCCACGACCGTACGCACAGCTCCAGCAACTTCAGACTTCACCTTTAATGGGAAGATGATGGAAAGCTTGCTGTAGTTGTCGAGGAATGTCGCAAAGTACCTTACCCCTCCCTTCGCCACAACGCGCATAGGCTCGCAAACATCCATATGCACAAGCTCTCCAGGATGCTGACTATGCGATGAAGATGACGGGAAAGGCACATGCGATGCTGCTTCGCCAACACACATGGTTCACAGTGCACACCTGATGCGGTTTCAAAGTCTTCTTTCTTCAGGTTGATGCCAACAACCATGTCTTTTGAGACCAACCGAGTGAGATTGCCGTAGCCCAAGTGCCCGAACCTTCTATGCCAGAGCTCCGCAGTCTCTTTCTCCTTCACCACCAAGGCTTGCATATGACAAGGTTGTCGTACCAGGTAGAGCCCTCCATGCTTAGCGCCCTCCATGCACACGACCCCATCCAGCTTCACTTCACAACGTCCATTCCTGAACATGACCTCAGCTCCCACGCGCTCAGCAGTCGCTACACTAAATAGACTCGCAGCAGCACCAGGAACGTGCAACACCTCCCTACAAGACCTTATGAACAGTGTCACCGACCTGGGTATGAAGCTTCACGCTCCCAACCCCAATGCCCTCCAGCACATGACCATTGAAGCCCTCCACTTTTACAGGATGAGTCAGCTTCGTGTAGTCCTCCAACAGCTCCACATGTGGCGTGAGATGCCTCTTGCATCCAGAGTCGATCACCCAACTTCCATGGTGTCTTCCCCCAATGATGCAGCAAATGCAAACGCCTTCTCTTTGCCGCTGGTGCTTGCGCCTCCATCTTGATAACGCTTGGGACAATTTCTGCTGATGTGTCCAACCACTCCACAGGTATGACATCTCAGCTTGGCATGTCGTTTACCAGTACTGCTTCCAGTTTTGTTGTCACGGTTGCCAGTCCGTAGCTGCTTGTCGTGTCCTCCAGGCCTTCTATACTTGTTGTAGAAAACCACAGCATCTGCATGGTCGTCCTTCTTTGTTGTCTTCTGCTCTACGGTGAGTAGCTTGGGCAGCACGTCGTCCAGGGTAAGAACCGATGACGATGTCTCCAGTAGAGTAGTGACAACCTCATACTCAGATGGTAGCCCGTTCAGCACAGCCAGCACAACGTCCTCCTCCTCCATCAGCTTCCTTCTTGATGGAGTTCAGCTGCTTCTTCAGTGACAGCTTCCTTGCGTTGTTCTTGGCTTGAAACACGGACTCAAGTTTCTCCCAAGCTTGTTTACCATCCTCACATGCAGATAGCATGGGAAAGTGATACGACTTGCAGTTCAACACAATCAAGGCAAGTCCCTGTTGCGAGCTCTCAAGCCATACAGACCTCTCTCCAACAGGTGGTGGTGTCGCCTTCGGATCCACATGCTTCCATAGCCTCTTGTGTATCAGCAAGGCCTTCATCTCCACACACCAGGTACTGTAGTTGTCAGTGTCCAGCTTTGCAATCTGCCCCTTGTCGTAGCTAGACTCCATCTTGGTTGAACGCGCCTCTCTCCAGCCAGTCAACACCCAAGACTATGCTACCAGTTAGCTACCTGTGTACCACGCTTTCACTAACTCGCACTCCTCACGCGTAGAGTGGGCCCATAACCTATTGTGGGGAAGCTAGTGGACACATGCAGCAGGGCAGGGCATAACACATACAACACAACAGCCGCCAAGGCTTGGGCTAAAAGCAATCACTATTCCATTCAAGCAAGTGTAGTCCGCTAGCTTATATACTTAGCCAGACTACACACCTCTACTCTAGAAGATTCTGCGCCTTCTACAAGCGTCTTATCGAGGTGCTCTAAGTTGCTCCACCTAGCCAGCTTCAAGACCTTTCCAACAAGCTATGCCACGTTCCTTGCAACTAAGTAGCCACAAAGTTCTGCAACTTCTACCGAAGCTCTGGCCTGTCGCCAGACTCTTCCAGATGCTCCCAAGTCCGGAGTCTTCGAGTGTCCGCCAGCAGTCTGTACCGATATCGAGCTCTAGACTCACAACTGCTCGATATCAGTCCTCGTATTGCAAGTGCGACGTGCACAAGGACTTTGCCATTTCTAACACTCAATGCCTTAGTCTATGGGAGTCAGGCTGACTGGATGTCGTCCGTCAACAAAGCCACCCCCCGAGGTTCTGGGGTAGCCTCCTGCTTCAGGACTGAGCTTTTACCGATTGTGTGAGAGACTGTTGATGCGGCAGTTATCGCACCAATACTCCCACAGCGGCACCTTGTCCAATGGAGGGTTAAGGCAGTAACATTGCATGCCTTAGTTGCAGCCTTTGCATAACAGCATCACCGGGTCGTCGTTGGCACTGCCACATTTTTTGTAGCGGGTGCTTCGCAGCAGTCGCGGATGCTGGATCTTGTCGAAGCCAGCAACGTGGGGAAGATATTTGAGCGCGCAGTTCACCATGTTGTCCATCATGCGCTCGCCTTGTTGTCCCAGAAGGTCTGGTACCCCTGTGGGATACACCTTCAATACCTTATAGACAGCGAACCCGACGGAGGTGTCGAGGGTGTCGTGGGTGGTCGCCATGCGATAGATGAAGTCTCTTGGCTGGAAGCGGCATTCTCGCTACTTGTAGAAACCGCTCCGCACCCGCTCGTAGCGAAGCGTGTCGCGGTGTGTTGAGCAATGCGCAGGTTGTTGAAGGCCATGGGGACAGTGTGCTCGAATAGCGCGCTGCGCACTGTCATATTATGCATCATCTCGTTGGGGTTGTCGAGGTTGTCCACCACTCTGTCAACCTCCTGCTGTGCGTGGAAAGGGAGCAATGGCTGCCTTTCAAACAGCAAATAGTATGGGCTGTACTCCCGCAGTGCTGCCTGCTTGGACAGCCGGTATCCCAGAGCTACCCATGGGAGGTGGTCATCCCACGTGCTCTTCTCGTAGTCGAAGTAGTATTTGCGCAAAGCCTTCTTGATGGTTTGCACGGTACGCTCAGCGAGACTATCGGCTTGAGGATGGTTGCGTGTGCGGCGATGGTCGATGAAGCATCTGTCCATGAGCTTGTCGAAGGCTCTTGTGAACTCCGTACCTTGGGCGGTGATGACTTCAGCACAGCTGCCGAAGCGTCCGAGTACATGGGAGAGGAAAGCCTGGGCTACTCCCTCGCTGCTCTTGTCGAGCAAAGGCATCAGCTCCAACCACTTGGAGACGTCCTTGATCATGACGAGGATGTAGCGGTTGCCTCGTGCGGAAGGCGATAGTCCCGAGCATGTCCAGTCCCCAGCGGTAGACCAGTCCCGAGATGGGCAGGGGTGCAAGGTGGCATTGCGCGTGTTGAAGCTCCCGCGGACCATGTCACAAAAAAGCAGTTCCAGGCGTGTCCAGCTTAGGCGTGATCCGAATGCTTTAAGGAAAGACTCAAATAAGCCTGTTACCAAGTACTTTGCAAGGGCAAGAGAGCTTCAGAAGGACCTTTTAAGCGTGGGCTGCCAGTTGCAGGGAGCTGAGCTTGTTTGGGCTATATTTTCTAGACTTCCAGACCTGCCAGAGTTTGACACCTTGATTACGGTGTTAGAAGGTCTTGACATTGATCCTACGTTGGATGAGGTGATGCCAAGGCTACTTCAAGTTGAGCGAAGGCTCAAGAAGAAGGAGGAGGCTTCAGATGCAGTCGCTTTTGCTGTTTACAAGCATGGTTAAAGCTCCAGACCCAGTTTAGGGGCTGGTTCTTCAGGCCAGAGCGGTTCTTCAGGGCAGGCGGTCACAAAAAGAAGAAACGCAAGTGCAGCTATTGTGGCAAGCTTGGGCATGATGTGGAGAAATGTTGGAAGAAGCATGGCAAGCCAGGAGAGGGGCAAAACAAGGAGAAACCCGTGGCTTTCACTACCAGTGCTTCAATCCCTGTTCAGACCTGGGCTTTAGACTCGGGGGCTACTTCTCATATGACTGCTGACAGGTCTGCCTTTGTCACCTTCCAGACCCTGGACAAGCCCATGTTCGTGGGGTGCGCATTGAAGGGAAGCGTGATGGCTGCTTCTAGTCGGGGCAATGTCATCCTTGATTGCCAAGTTGAGGGGTCAACAAGGCAAGTCTAGCTCAAGGATTTTTTTTTTTGTGCTCGAGGTTGCTGCAAGTCTTCTCTCGGTCAAGGCTGCTGCTCGTGCTGGTGCTAAGATTGAGAGAATGTCTGCTCAGCTTTGACATAGGAGGTTTGGGCATTTACACTTTAATAATCTAGCGCGCTTGGTGAAGGAAGACATGGTGGAAGGGAGCAACCTCAGTTCTGAAGACTTCCAGGCTAAGAAAAGGTGTCCTATGCAGTCCTTGTGTCCCAGGAAAGCAGACCAGACCGCCTTTTCCTACCTCTTCTCACGTCAGTACGCGTTGCTTGGAGCTGGTCCATACGGATGTGTGCGGTCCCATGCCGGTGACATCTAAGGGCGGGAGCTTCAAATACTTTGTCACTTTCTTGGCCCCAAAAAGTCCGACTTTCTTATACTATCATGGCTATCATAGTAAAGTCATCTAGGATGACTTCGGTAAATTGTCCGTGGTCGTGCCCTTAGCCTTGAAGTCAGATGCAGCTAAGACAGTTTTAGAGGTTTTTAAGCTTATAGAGACCCAGACAGGTCTGAAGGTTGCTGCAGTGCGCTTAGACCGTGGTGGGGAATTTGTCAACACTCTGCTGATGGACTATTACGCCAAGAGAGGGATTAGGCATGAGATTACAGCACCCTACACTCCGGAGCAGAACGGGAAGGCGGAGAGGCTTAATCGCACGCTCTTGGAGAAGGTTCGGGCCATGTTGACTGATGCCAACATGGAGGACTGCATGTGGACGGACGCGTCGCTGGCTGCAAACTTTGTGCGCAACCGTTCCCCCGTGCGTTCTGAAGCCAAGACTCCGTGGGAGCTCTTCACGGGCGTAAGGCCTAATGTGAGCATGCTGAGGGTCTTTGGTTCTACTGCCTTTGTCCACGTACTCAAGCAGCAACGACACAAGCTGGACAAAGTTAACCGGCGCGGCGTGTTCGTGGGGTATGAGACTGGTTTCCAGGCGCGGAGGGTCTTGCTGGATGACACTATGAAGGTTGTGGTGAGTCGTGACGTGACTTTTGCTGAGGGAGGAGTAGGAGCTGGAGTTTTAAGCGTTGACAACACCGTAGATGGCGCTGAGCCTTCGGGACCGAGTTTAGACCAGGTTCCTGGCAGTGTTTCAGACCAGGTCTTAAGGTCTTCAAGCCAGTTTTCTCCAGCCCAAAGTAACAAAAGCACTTCAGCTCCTGTCACCACAAAAGACCAACACCAGCACTAAAAGTCTCAAGAGCAGGGGAGGAGGTGTCCTTTGCGTGAGAGGCGGGAGCCGAAAAGATTGATCAACTAAGCCATGGCTGCATCGGAGGCACTTAGGGCTTCAAGGAGCCTAGCACCTATGAGAAGGCACTTGCAGGTGCTGATGCAAATCTCTGAAAAAAGGCAATTGATGAGGAGATTGCTTCTTCGGAGGCTGAAGACTCTCGTCCCGGCTGACATTAGACCCATCTCGGTCAAGTGGGTTTACAAAATCAAGAAGGATGGGCAAGGTAACATTGAGCGCTACAAGGTGAGGCTTGCCGCGAAGGGCTTTCTCCAGCAAGAGGGCATTAACTTTAATGAGGTCTTTGCTCCAGCTAGCAAGCACACACCATTTCGCACCATGCTGGCATTGGTGGTTGCTCAAGACCTAGAGCTGCACCGTCTTGATGTTAAGACCGCGTTCCTCCACGGCGAGCTCGAAGAGGACATGTTTATGCAACAACCCAAGGGCTACCATGAGGGAGGTCCAGATGTGGCATGCAAGTTGTGAAGGCCTTGTATGGTCTTAAGCAAGCGCTCAGGGTTTGGCACATCCGCTTAAGCAAGGAGCTTGAGCTGCTGGGTTTTAGCCCCAGTACTTCAGACCCATAATTCTTTATCCATGGAGAGCTACACATTCTGTATGAAGGTGGAGTCATCGGATGGAGCAGCAAGCTTCAGCCCACTGTCGCAGTGTCTACTGCAGAGTCGGAGTACATGGCTGCATCCTAGACAGTCAAGGAGGGGCTTTGGTTGCGCAAGCTGGTTGCAGACCTGGGTCTAGACCAGATTGTCGTTCCCGTGCACTGCGACAATCAAGGGGCTATTCGGCTCCTGAAGCACCCCATTGCTTCTAGTTGAGTCTAAGCATATTGATGTCATGCATCACTTTGTGCGGGAGCATGTGGCGCGTGGAGAGGTGGAGTTCATCTACTACAAGACCGAAAACATGCTTGCAGACTTTATGACGAAGGTTTTGACCCCTGCCAAGTTTAATACCTGCTGCATGGGTTTAGGCATCTACTAAGCTGCCTGCGTGGGAGTGTTGGAGTTTAGGACCAGGTTTAGCCGTCCTTAGACTTCAGTCAGCTCGGTCTAGCTAAGGACCCCTGACTTTGTACTTAGTAGACTCCAGACCTGACCGTTTCGTTGGAAACCGTCAGTCCTAACAGTTTAGACCGTTTATGTAACGATGCTCGTGCTCACATACACAGCACACAAGTCATACAACACATGTGTGCAGCTGAGCACAATCTTCACACCGGAACCTTGCCTTCACTCGCGCACGCACGCACGCGTCGAGCGCGCCCACGCACACGAACACTACTTCTCACGCCAAGCAAGAACGCAGCAGTGTGCCTTGGACCACAACTCCCTCAAGCATGCACCAGCATACTCACAGCAGAGAGCAGAAAACAAAGTTGGTTGCCTTACACAGGTTTTTTCTATTTATACAAGCACTAGGAAGAAATAGCCTAATTAACAGGCATTTCATTATTCACTACCAAAACTAAAGGCAGGTCCAAGTGCAGGCTCCCCGCCACGCGCGTTGGGCCTTCGGCGGCTGTGTGACTGTGCAGTCCGCGTCACCTGGCACTGCACAGCGCATGTCCAGTCAGCGGCTGTGTCACAACCGCGTGGCAGGTGGGTCACGTCGCCGATTAGCTGCTGTCGAGCAGGTCGCAGGCGAGTCGCGCGCGGCAGCAGGGGCAGGCGCCACATGGGCTTAATAAAGCTCATAAAAGCCCTCATCAAGCCAGCAAAAAAGGCAAAATAAGTACTTTATGTACAATAAAATACAAAAAATGCCCCAGGCTGTTACACCCCTTCCCCCCCGGGGGAGCTTCGTCCTCGAAGCTGACGACTGCCTCCTCTGGCCTTGTAGTCTTGCAAGACCTGTTTGGCATTGGTAAAGCTCTCCTCGGGCTCGTATGTCGCCTCGTGCATTGGATAGCCACGCCACTTCACTCAATACTTGCGCACGCCTCGGATCAGCTTGTCCGTGACAATTGCTTCCACTTCCCACTCAGCCTCACCTTCACGAACCACATCTGGAGGCGGACGAGCTGGTGGCTCCCCTCGATAACCTTTAAGAAGCGAGACATGAAAAACAGGGTGCACATGCATGGTATTGGGCAGCTCCAGCTTGTAGGCCACCTTCGAGATGACCTTGATCACTTTAAAGGGCCCAAACCATCGCTCACTCAGCTTGCGCACCCCCGTGACCAGCTGCACATGCTTGGTTGAAAGCATTACAAGGTCACCCTCCTCGAACACAACATCCTTGCGACGCGCATCGGCGTATTGCTTTTGCCGGTTTTGCGCCACAAGCGGAGCCTCTCAAGCTGCCTTGGTAATGTCGGCACACCTTTCAAGAAAGCCGTCCACGGCCTCCACATCTGAACTTTGCATGCTAGGCACCCACGCCGTCAATGGCGTCAATGGATGTTGCCCATAGTTCATAAGGAAAGGTGTCACGCCCGTGCTTGCACTCTTGTGGTTGTTAATGGTGAACTCAATCAGCTCCAGCATGTCTCCCCAATTGTCTTGGCGGCTGTTCACATAGCACCGTAGCATGTCTTCGATGACGCGGTTGGCGCGCTCCGTTTGGCCGTCCGTTTCAGGGTGGTACGCGGTGCTGAACTTCAAGCTCGTGCCTAGAGTTGCGTGGAGAGCTCTCCAAAAGTTGCCAGTAAACCGCGGGTCTCTATCACTGATAATGCTTCTGGAAAGGCCATGAGAGCGCACCACATGCTTGATGAACAACTTGGCAGCCTCGGGAGCTGTGCAAGTCTCCGTACATGGCGCCAATCGCACCATTTTGCTAGTCTTGTCCACAAACACCAAGATAGCATCATGCCCTTCACGTGTCCGTGGCAGCCCCGTGATGAAGTCAAGAGTAACTTGCTCCCACTTCGTCAAAGGTATCGGCAATGGTTGGAGCAGCCCACTGGCGCGTTGATTGCTCGCCTTCACCCTTTGACAAGTGTCGCACAATGCCACATAGTCCTTAACGTCACGATGCATCTCCGACCAGAAAAATTTCTGTTTCAACAAGGCTAGTGTCCGTTCCAGCCCTTGATGACCAGCCATTGGCACATCATGCGCTTCCTTCATCAATGCCACGCGCATGTGCGCAATGTTGGGTATGTACATGCGATCGCCATGCCATAGCAGCCCGTCCTTCAATGCCCAAAGGCCGCTATGTTCAGTCCCATTCTCCAACGCCTCAATGGTCTTCTCCCCCACCGCGTCCTCATGCAATAAGGCACGGATCTGGTCAAGCCACTTGGGCTGCACTTGCACCACCGTTTCAAGCGCGTTGAGTTGACGGCTTAATGCGTCCGCAACCTTATTTGAAGAGCCCGGCTTGTACTTCACTTCAAAGTCGAAGAGTTGGAAGAACTCGAGCCAACGAGCTTGCCGCCGTGAGAGGTGAGGCTGCGCTTGAAGGTACCTTAATGGCGAGTGGTCCGTCTCAAGTGTGAACCGCTTGCCTTCAAGGAAACAACGCCATTGCTGTAGCGCTAGCACCTGCGCCAGCAATTCCTTCTCATGAACGGGGTAGTTGAGCGCAGCCCCGCTCATCTTCTTGCTGAAATAGGCCACCGGTTGCAAGCCGTTGCCGTGATCCTGCTGCAAAACAGCCCCAATAGCCTTGTCGGACGCATCACACGCCACCACAAAGGGCAATTGCATGTTGGGATGCAGCAGCACGGGAGCCGATGTCAGGGCCTCTTTCAAGTCGGAAAATGCCTTTGTTGCAGCCTCCGACCAGCTCCAAGCCACCCCCTTCCTCAACAATGCCGTCAATGGTGCCGCCAAGTGCGAAAAGCCCTTTACAAACTTACGATAGTAGCCGGCAAGCCCTAGGAACGACATGACACCCTTCACGTCCTTCGGGGCAGCCCAATCGCGCACCGCGGCAAGCTTGCTTGGATCTGCCTTGATTCCTTGCTTGGATACAATGTGGCCAAGGTATTCTACCTCTTCAAGCAAGAAGCGGCACTTGTTGAGCTGAGCAAACAACTTGTGTGTACGTAAACGCTGCATCACCTCGTGTAGCAATGCCACGTGCTCTCTCTTGCTCTTTGTGTACACAAAGATGTCGTCGAGGTACACTAGCACGCCCTTGCCAATCAGATCAGCAAAGACCTCATTCATCAAGGTTTGAAAGGTTGCCGGAGCGTTTGTCATGCCAAAGGACATCACCAACCACTCATAGTGGCCATAGCGAGTGTTGAAAGCCGTCTTCTCAACGTCTTCGGGCGCAACACGGATCTGATGGTAGCCACCAGCTAGGTCCAAGCTTGAGAAGAACTCAGCACCCTCGAGCTGCTCCAACAACTCATCAATGCGTGGCAAAGGGAACACATTCTTCTTGGTGATGTTGTTGAGTGGCCGATAGTCGATGCACATGCGCAAGGCTCCGCTCTTCTTACGTACAAATAGGATAGGTGCACCGTAAGGAGACTTGTTGTGCCTGATGTACCCACGTTGTAGAAGGTCCTTGACTTGGCTCCTCGCCTCTTCGAGTTCAGCCGGAGACAACTTGTACACCGGTCGGTACGGCGGCTTGTGCACGCCCTCTATCAGTTCCACACGGTGATCAACACTTCGCGTGGGTGGCAGACCAGCTGGTAGCCCATCCACCATGACGTCTTTGAACTCTTCAAGCAACCTCTGCACCTCGGGGTCCTTCGAACTCTCCGAACCAGTGCCGACCAGCTCCAAGTCCGACTTGGGAGGTGTCTCACGCACCATGCACAGCCATGCATCCTTCACATTGTTCCCGGACCAGATCTGCTCCATCTTGGTCTTAGAAACTTGTGACACCAGCTCTGGAACCCCTCCCCTTGAGCTAGAAGCATGTTGTGGTGCAGCTTGCTGGCGCGCCGTCGTGTCGTGCGCGTCACGCGCATGCAGCACATTGCTAGCAGCCTCGACGCAGCTCACACGCTCTTGAACCACACACGCGCCTTGCATTGAAGCATTGAAGCACATCAAAACCTCACCACCAGCTTCCGGGGTAGTGAGCACCCGCTTCCTCCAATCAATGGCGGGGTTATGTGACCAAAGCCAAGGCAGCCCCAAAATGCCATCAAAGCCGTTGTTCAGCTCGATGCAGCAAAACCGTAGGCGATCCTTCATCATCCCCACGTGCATTTCAAGCTCTTTGCTTTGCTTGGAAGCTCCTCCTGCTGGCGCATAGCCGTCCGCTAGAGCCACCGAGCCGGCATTTGCCCATGACAACCACTTGTGCCGACGCGCAACCTCACGACTCATGAAATTGCTGTTCGCGCCGCAATCCACCAGCATCTTGCACTCCATCCATGGCCCATTGCCCTCACGGATCAGAGCCATGACTCCCAACAGCTGCCTCGCCTTGTCGGGCACTCGAACCATACCGCTTTGCGTTGCCGTTGCGCACATGCCGCCAACCGTCAACAACGCTTCCACGCCAGCCGCTGGACATTCAACATCATAGTGAGGCTGCATCACCACCTCAGCAGGAGCCTCTCCAGCTACTGAGGTGAGCCGTTTCCCGGCTGCAACATCTCCTCCTCCACCATGTTCACGCGTCCACCGCTGCGAGCGTTGCGGGCATGTGCAGCAGACTTTGCCTTATAGATAGGGCAGTTGGAGCGCACGTGATCAGCAGAAGAGCACTCCCAGCACTTCCGAACAGCCTTGGCAGCCTCCCGACCCTTTGGGGCCTTCATAGCAACATGGAGCGCACCCAATTCCATTAGAGTTGGTCCAAAGCCAGCCCCCTGAGCTGCTGCAGCTCCCGAACCAGCCCCAACAGATGCGTATGAGCGATACGAACCTCCACGGAAGTGATTGTAATGTCCACGGTCAGTGTTTTTGGCAGCCCCCTTGAAGTACAACACGTCCGTGCGCTCAGCAATGCGAATGGCCTCCGCGAGAGTCTTGGCGTCACGAAGCTCAACTTCCTTGCGACAAAGAGTCTTCAACCCGCGCGTGTAGCGGTCCAGCTGCTCCTCCTCAGTCATGTTCGGTACAGAGAGCACAAGACGCTGAAACGCAGAGGTATAGGCCATCACGGACTGCGTTTGCACAAGCGTAGAGAGCTGGTCGCGTGCCGTCTTCACACTCTCCACCGGTACGAACTGTTTCTTCACCTCAGCAGCCAGCTCAGCCACGGTAGTGAAAGGAACCTCAAGACCAGCTTCCACACGAGCACAACGATGACGCCACCACACAAGTGCAGCTCCCTCAAAGAAAGTAGCAGCCACATCGACACGGAGATGTATAGGTACCTCGGTGAGCTTTAACCATGTCGAAACGGCAAACACCCACTCCTCCACACAGTCACCGTCCCTCTGACCCTTGAATGGCTTTGGTTTTGGTAGCTTCACATGACGAGAGGCTGATGGGGCAACCACAGGAGCTGTAACGGGCGTGGACGCGCGCGCTTGCGCCATGGCTTGTTGAAATTGTGCCACTTGAGCTTGGGCAGATGCTTGGACACGTTGCAGCTCCTCATGAGCAGCTACCAGCACTTGCTGAAGCTCCACAACACGTGCATCATCCATGGTAGCGTCCATAAACAGAAAAATACCTCACACACTAAAAAGATAGTTAATATCCCCTTAAAACAAGAAACCCAACCCCTCCAAGGGCTCCGATACCACTGTAACGATGCTCGTGCTCACATACACAGCACACAAGTCATGCAACACATGTGTGCAGCTGAGCACAATCTTCACACCGGAACCTTGCCTTCACTCGCGCACGCACGCACGCGTCGAGCGCGCCAACGCACACGAACACTACTACTTCTCACGCCAAGCAAAAACGCAGCAGTGTGCCTTGGACCACAACTCCCTCAAGTATGCACCAGCATACTCACAGCAGAGAGCAAAAAACAAAGTTGGTTGCCTTACACAGGTTTTTTCTATTTATACAAGCACTAGGAAGAAATAGCCTAATTAACAGGCATTTCATTATTCACTACCAAATCTAAAGGCAGGTCCAAGTGCAGGTTCCCCGCCACGCGCGTTGGGCCTCCGGCGGCTGTGTGACTATGCAGTCCGCGTCACCTGGCACTGCACAGCGCGTGTCCAGTCAGCGGCTGTGTCACAACCGCGTGGCAGGTGGGTCACGTCGCCGAATTAGCTGCTGTCGAGCAGGTCGCAGGCGAGTCGCGCGCGGCAGTAGGGGCAGGCGCCACATGGGCTTAATAAAGCTCATATAAGCCCTCATCAAGCCAGCAAAAAAGGCAAAATAAGTACTTTATGTACAATAAAATACAAAAATGGCCCAGGCTGTTACAGTTTAAGACTGTTTTTGGGTCTTATGCTGACTAGACCCGCCTTGTATACTATTTTGAGCTTGTATATCAAGTTCTTTGTAGTGTTGACCGTTATTATTAGGTATAAGAGGACGCCCACACACGTTTAACATGGTTCACTTTACTTGTGCGTAAGTCTGGTGGCGGCAAAAGCCTTGGCCTAGGCGTGGTTTGGACTGGTCAAGTTTGGCATGGTTTAGTCTGTTCTTTTCTGCTTGCATAGACGGTTTAAGGGTGTTGTGTTGTGTGTCTACGCCTAGGAAGCTTGCATCTCAACATGATCTTCCACTGATGCAGCTACCGGTTGCCCCAAAAAGAGGTCTTGTGCTTGTCCACCTCCTTGATAGCGATCTGGTTGTACCCCTGGCGCATGTTTAGGACACTGAAGACGGTGCAGTATTCTACATCATCAAAGATGCCTTCTACAGCAGGCATTGGATACCTGTCTTGCTTGGTCTTGTTGTTGAGGGGGCGGTAGTCACCGCACTTACGCCGGTCTGTCCAGTTGCCTGCGGCATCCTTCTTCAGGGGCATGATGGTCGCGGCCGCGAAGTCTGTTGTGGACTCCTCGATCAGGACTGCACCTAAAAGTCTTGCACCTCTGCTCCACCAAGTCTTCTTCCAACTTGGAGAGTCTATACTGACGTTTGAACACCGGTTTGGTGTCCACCAACTCAATGTCTATCTAGTAAACGGAGTAGCTGCCCACCTCCTTCACGCTGAAGCTGAACTGGCTTCTCCACTTGTTGAGGAGAGCTTCAAGTTGTTCTCGTGTCTGGCCTATAGCCAGCGGTCCAATGGCATGGGACCAGGAGGTGGTGTTGTCGACCACTGGATTGTCCTCCACAATGACTGCTACCTGCTCCTTCATGTGGGCGATCTCGCGGGCAGTGTGTGCCGCTTTGATCTCTTGAACGCGATCAGCCCACCCCGCCAGGTGTTCGAGCTCATGGAAGGACACATGGCGGTCATGGAGAGCAAAGCAAATCCCTAACAACCACACCATGCTGTTCTAATCCATGGCGCGCCCCAGCAACTGACACTGCTGAATGTTGGTTAGCATGGAACCTGTGATACTGCCTGAAGAGAATCCCATGGCGCGTTCGCACTCACGAGCGTTTGGTTCCTTCAGCTGGCCTGTGTTAAAATCCAACACCATGCCGTCACCTCCGTTGCGGACGGCGTATGCACCCGGGTAAGACACCAGAGTGGGGAGCCCACGGCGCGGTTGATCAGGCCGGTTGCACTGGTAAAAGTGCTGGTGGTCGTATCGCGTGACCGGTTGTGCTGTGCGCCTAGGGTCCAAGATAGCGTCAACGGTGATATTGCGTGGACGACTGCTATGCAAATATTCAGCAAAGAGATTCTCCAATGTGGCCAGGTTGGTCCACTTGGCGCGGATGCAATGAGCACGGGATTTATGACGCGCTGCGTTGATTTTAAGAGGATGCCCTAGCAAGAAACACACCTATCGAAAGCTGTTGGCCACGTGATGACGCTTATCGTCCTTGGAGTGCACGTTTTCGATGATGTACCCCAAAGGCCTAAAAAGCTAGTTGCTATGCAGGAGTTTATTGACGCGCATCAGCTCCTACAAGAATTGCGAGCGAGGATCTGAGAGTGCTTGGGCTTTGCCTGCTCTGGAGTGTTCTTGACACTCCCATCCAACTATCAGCAGGTCGATGGTGCCCACAGCCAGGAGGTAATCCGCAGTAATTAAACGGATGTCCTGTGGCAGTGCCTTCCGACGACCTTGTAGTGCGGATAGTGGCAGCTTGTACGAGTAGCATTTGAGTAAGTGGCGCAAGTGGTGGCTCAGGGCAATATGTGCGTGTGGATCACGGTTACAGTAGAGATACTTGATGACCGTTGCGCCAATATTGAGGACAGCGGCGAGGCCACTGCCTATACCTCCAAACAGTTCCAACACGGTGATGCCTTGTTGTCGGCGAAAAACGTGGAACTCCACTGCTGACATACACACGTCTACATTGGCAAGCACTGCGTGCGCTATACTCAGCCGTTTGCTGTTCTGTAAGTTAAGCTGTCTAGCTCACAACCAGAGCTTTCCAACAAGCTAAGCCACGCCTGCTAAGCTTATGTATCCACAAAGCTACGCGATTTCTTCCAAGGCTCTACCAAGCAGCCTGCTCCGGAGTCCGTCATGACTCGACCGTCTTGCTAAGTCTGAAGTCCACGCGCTTCTTCCTAGTATCTTCGACCCTCGACTCCTGTATGAAGGGCAAGCTGACCGGATACAAGCATCACCCATGTAATACCTTCAACATCCACTACTATAGTGGCCACCTGGTGTTGCTCCTGGACTGCAGCTTGATCCTTGTAGAGAGGGAACCGTATAATGAGCCGTTGTCTGGTCGGTAGTAAATGTGCGACCACTTGTGCGCGCCGACGGCGTTTAGATGGTTTCTGTGGGGCCACTTCTTCAGTGGCATCCTCCTGGGGATCATCGTATAGGTTAGAACAGTCCTGGTCATGGTTGTGGGTGGCCTCTGCTAACCTGTTGTTGGTTATCGAAGCCGACCTGTAGGTGGTTGTTGCAGCTGATCTTTGGTGAGAGCAAGTGCGAGCCATCAGCTCGAGAGGCAGATATCCGTGAACCTCTCTATCCTCCTCATCCCAATGGGGACAAAACCATGCCTTCTCTGTCCAGCAATCCATGCCCCATGCCAACAGGAAAGTTGAAGTCCAATCCCAGCAGCAGGTCGAAGGATCCCGCGTCGGTGACCACACACTTTTGTATGACCTCAGTGCTGTGGGAAGGGTCCAACCCTGTCAAGCGAATGCAGAGGGCCTGTTTAGTGATGCCAATCACCTGGGCACAGCTTTCGGTTGCTGTGTCGAACACGTATGGGCAAGGCATCAGCTCAGCGATGATAATCCCGAGGTCGCGTACGAGGCAACGTTCGATGATGACAGACTAGGCTCCAGAGTCCAGCATCACGCGCTTGGGTGCTCGACCGTTGTTGGTAACATGCTTGCCTTTGTTGGAGATCATGGCTGCATTGGCGTTGATGCGCAGACACTTGAATCGTCGGTAGCGTGTGATTGGGGTGACTGCTGCTATAGTTTCCTCCGAAACAATTGAGCGCAATGCGGCAAGCGCCCCTCGATCGGCTGGGTCTTAAAAACCTCCTTGTTCATGGCCTGGCCCGAATCGTCCTTGTCTTGGCTGTTGGTATACTTGCTGCGGCCTAGATGCTGGTGGCGCTGCCTGTGGCTGCCCTGGTTGTGGCGCAGGGAAATTGCGCCTTTGTGTGGCCGGGGTCATACCTGGCGGCGTGGCCAGTGGCTGTGGGGGAAACGCTGGAGAACCGGGTGTTTGTGGGCCCGCCTCCCGTGCAGCATTAACTTCCACATCAGTCCAGCGTATGACATGAGCCGCCTCCATGACCAGTGTACCTTTCCAGTAGTTGTTAAATCGTCGACCACGTCACTCCAGCGATGGTTCTGAGGCATGGGCTGAAGATATACTGCGCGCAGGAGCCGCTCTTGTATTGTGGGTGATGGTGGGAACCCTTAGGATCCTTGCCATGTAGGCATCCCGTCTGCCATTGACCACCCACTTCTGGCACCGTTGTTGCTTGTGCATGCACATTAAGGTAGATCTCTCAACGTTCGACATGCTACTCATAAGCAGCTGTGATGCGTCTGGTTGTCGCGCTGCTTCCACTCCTGGCAACCTCAGTATGGCCTCTTGAGCTACTTACAAGGTGTTAGCGGCCGAGGCAACCTCGTCATGGCCTTGCCGTAGCGAGCGAAGGAAGGCGTCCAACCATAATAATCTTGTGCCAAATGTGAACAAAGGGACTGCGGGGTGATTAATGACTAGCCAAGGCACTAATCTTGCTCGCGCTGCATTACCACCTTCTCGCATCTCCAACATCCGTCTCAGGCCGATGCCTTCTTGTCGATGCAGCATGGTTGCTTGTCGCAACAGGGCAGTGCGAAGTTGCTGTTCTTCGATTGAACCTGCTCCATCTCGTTGTGTCCACCCTTGCGGTGTGAGGTAGCCTCTTCCTGGATCCCGTTGATCGTCAGGCAAGTCTTCCACCAAGGCGGGTAGCAGCGGGGCGATCACCCCCTTGGTGTGTTGGGCCAGCGCCCTTGCCTAATCAATGTCGGTCTCGACGGCGAAAGGTGTGGTGCTGAACGATGGGCAAGCGATTGTTGGTGCGGAAACGGAAACGGCGCGAGCAGCGGGAAGGGCTTGCGCTCGTGCGTTAATGGCTGCATTTTTGTCTTGCCGCCAGGTGAACGCTTGTTCAAGAGCGGCGTAGCGCTCGTGAAGCCAAGGAGTAGTGAGGGTCCTCATTGCTAAGTCGGTACCCAAAGGCATGACAGCTGCATCGCTGATGTGCTGCTGCACATTGGGTTGCCGGTCTCGATACATGTCCAGCGGACTTGGCTCAAAAGGCTCGTGACGGACTTGTGCGGGCTGGCGTGGCGCTGTCTGCATGTTGTCAGGCGGAGTCTAGAACAGCTGCAGGGCCAACTCCAGCACAACAGGTATTTCGACCACAAGAACGTGGTCTCATACGGGAGGCGCCGTGCCGGCGAGGATTTCATCCTCCAATTGCCGCTGAGTCTGCTTTAGCAGGGTGTGATATTCAGGCAGTGGGAAGACGCGATCACTGCGTTCAACACGCGTAGTGCGCTCTCCTCGCCACCCAAAGCAATGGTAGTGTGATTTGCTCCACGCATGATGATCTCCCATGCGCGCTCAGTTTGCTGACAACGCGGGAAAGCCTAAGTGACGTCGAGGACGGGCAACATAGCTGCGCGCGTCGCTGCAGTGGCAGCGGATTCGGCGATGGCACTGGCAGTGGTTGCGATAGTGCCGGTCAATGACGCAAGAGTGGTCACAATGCTCGCTTACACAAACGCTCCTGCAGTTGGACTGGGACCGGTGCGATCTACTGCTGCAAAGTCGATAACAGCACTGGCTGTCGCCATCGTGCTTACAAGTGTTGGCGTCACGATGCCCACTGATGCACCAAATCTTCGTGCAAATGGAGTAGTTGCTGCTGACATTGATGGAGTCGACGTCGTAGCCGGTGTGGCTGTTGCTGCTGATGCAGCACCATTGGTGGCTTTAGAAGAGGTAGCTGCTAACAATGTTGCGGCTTCCCCTCGTGCTCGTCGGGATGGTTGAACGCGTGCTGGAGTGCTCGTGTCTTCCGTGCGCTTTGGAGCCATTAGTGCCCATCGGGCAGCGTAGCAGGTGCGATAGCCCTGCTCCTTGTTTTCCTCCAAGCGTGCCATACGCGCCATGAGGGCAGCAGTACGGTCATCAGCTAACGAGTTGGCTGGAGCCTTGGCGGCAACAGCAGCGCGCGCGGACGTCCTTCCGGTCCCTTGCGCTGAGGAGAACGATTCTTCCCCCTGAAGCCTTGCTCTTCCATGCGAGCGTTGGCGTAATTGTTCTTGTTATTATGGGCAGTGTTGTTGCTGTTGTAGCCATCAGAGTTGTTGCCGTTGTGGCCTCCAGTGTTATTGCTGTTGTAGCCACCAGAGTTGTTGCCATTATGGCCTCCAGTGTTGTTCTCTTCGGTGCACTCCTTTTTATAGTGCCCATGCCGTCCACAGCAATGACACAGCACAAGGGCAGGCAAAGCAGTATAAGCAAACCGTTTCCCTTTGTTGTGTGCTGGTGGAGCGTCTCGGCCACGTTTGCGGCGAGGAGGCTCAATAGTTGTGCTGGCTACAGGCCGTGAGGCGCTGCGGTTGGTGTCCGGCACTGCCTTCTCACACACCAAGCGCTTGTGAATGGTTTATGCAGTCTCGAAGGCTTCCTTGAGCGTGCACGCTCAAGGACACGTGTAGCCAAGGGGCTTGTTGTATTTCAGGGTCAGGTGCGTCGACTCGCACAGGGTCACATCCAACTCATTGACATACACCACTGCAGCAGCCTCATCACTGACAATCTTGTAGTCAGTGTCTTTCAGCAGACCTTCTGGTTTGGAGTACAGGTGTAGAGGGTCCTCGTTGGGCTTGCGTCCAAACCGTCTCAGCTCCTCCACTTTGCTGGTGGTCTAAGGTGGGAAGGTGCGACAAAGTGCAGCGTATAAGTCCTTAAGTGGAGTCAAAGATGGCAGCACCTACAGTGATGGCTGGTGCGCGCAGTGTAACTGATCCGAGGGTGAAAGCATTGCCTCCCGCACGAGAGCTAGGTGTTGCCAGAGGTAGAGGCGTGCCCACCTCAACAACTGCAGCTCATTCTACAAAGATAGCAGCAGAATGGTCCAGGATTCGGGCTCGTGGTGCGACCGTCTTAGTCTTAATCTCGGCAGGGGTTAGGCTGACATTCACCAACTCAGGCTCCTCGTCCTCTGCCCTCTCGATGGCTGCAGCTATGAACTAGCCGATGACTGCAGCTGGAGTGGCAGGTGGAGTGATGGCTGCTGAATTGTGTAGTGACGCAGAGGCTATGGTGCTGGCGAGCTCGCCATAGCCATAAACTCGATGCAATTCAGCAACAGACATCGTGTGCTTCATGGTCTAGATACCGAGCATCAACGTGGAAAAACATCTCATCTGACCAGTCCTTGTTCTTTAGAGCTTGCTGTCGCATTTTGGAATAAAACTTGATGACGAATTCGTCAAGCGAGGTGGTGCCAGCACGTCCGGAGAAGCGCATGGATGTGGTTGAGCTGAAAAACTCCATCTCGTAGTCGTCGCTGTTGGACGATTGTGGGGAAGCTCGATGGCGAGGAGTAGAACGGAACGGAGTGAAGCGGGAGACAGAATTCGAGCCTTTGCTGCTGCGATTGCTGCTTCTGTTGCTGGTCCGCTCGTAAGTGAGATTGGAGGTTGGGCTCCAGCTGCTGAGGTCACCCTCGTCTATTGAAGAGAACGGGATGGGCCTGCTCATATAGCTAGTCCACAAGTGAAAGTGTATGCGGGGTAGAGTGTTTGTGCCCTACTGTCTGTCTTGATGCTACTACTTGTAACAGTCAAGGCCAAATTTTGTGATTTTCATGGCCGTTTTAGGCCTTATTTGTAAGGTACATGTTCTTAATGACTTGTGGCGGATATCGGCGAGTTATGAGTCTGCCGCGGATATCAACCGGGGCCCCAAGACCAGTCCGGAAGGTGCCAGAAAACGGAGGGCCAGTCGAGAAGGGCTCGACCAGATTTCTGGCAGGGCCTGGCGCCAAGTAGTATAACTTCACCATATGAGCAGCAAATTAGGAGATCTTTGGTGCGTTGGAAAGGTCTAAGTGTACTACAAGATTCTGCAATTATATCTTAGCTTTTAGTTCCGTCTAGCGCTAGAATCGTCTAGACAGTAGCATGTGCAGACTGGTAGGTATAAAAGTGACATTCTACAATTTGCAATACAACCTTTAGCTCCCTAGTTTTTGGTGTGCAAGCTTGGTGGTGGTTAGCAGGGGTTGCTAGCGTGTGTCCACTGGTGTGCTTGCTTGTGTGACGATCCAAGGCGCTACTCAAGTCAGTGTGTAGCTTGGAGCGCATGCGCGTGCGTACGCGAGTGGCGGGGCGCGCGTGTGTGCTTGGCAGAGGGGGCAAGGTTCCGGTGTGAATACCGTGTCTTGGTGAGAGGGTTGTGGATTGGACCAACTCACAGGTGACAAGGCACGAGCACCGTCACACTACTACTCACCACACTAGTGCTTGCGTGCGCACTATGTGATGACAGTAATAACAAATGCACAAAACTGTATCCCTAGGTACAGACCGCATCTGATGCAGAATGTGACGCACTCACTTAAGCATAGAGGGTGACACTGTGAGTAAACAAGCCACTACGATAGGTAGTGCTGTATACATAGTTCTTTGCATGAGTGGATGATGTGTTACATTGTTGAGTGAGGTGAATGAACAAGCAACTCAGATATGCTACGTCCTGACTAATGCAGCAAACACACTACTGCCAAGCTCACAGCAATGACAAGCACAGCGCACAAGAGCATACACTGTGTCTCACGCAGTACGGCAATTTTTAGCAACTGGTACGGTGTGCTTCCAGTCTAAGTCGCTTCGCAAGCCATTAAAGTCAGAGTCTTTACCCTTAGTACTCACTCATAGTGTCACCAGTGAGTCTAATGACATGACTTCCTACTTATACATGTAAAATTATGACTGTGCAGTGCCACGCGAGCACTAGGCCAACGGTCACATCGAGGCCGTATGCTACTACGCAATCCCCTCAGACTCGATATAGCACAGAGCTAATAACAGGTTCCTAACTAATCAGCTACGCGCGGTTCCTACAGCGAGGTCGATAGAGTAGCCCTAGCTACATGCTACATGAAGTATGAAGTAGCTAGCAGTAGGCTGGGCCGCGCGCGGTCTTCATGCTGGTAGCCCGGGCTTGGGGCTGGATGCAGGCATGCTCGAGGAGGACCGGCATGCGAGGGTATTTGGCATGACATCCTCAACGACACAGACGCTTACGGAGTTTCCCGCGCAAAACAATGAAATAGATGCAAGGAGATGGATAATTACAGCAGTTACAATAGCCGCCACGAGGACGATGGTAAACATACCCAACTAGCATTCTCAACTAGTAAGCTGGCAATGCAAGTCTTTTCCGCTTCCTTTCGTTACAGCGCCGTAAACTCGTAGCTTTCCCTATACATTGTGGGTAGCTGCTTGAAGTGGAGATCTTTGGCTTGAACTCTGTTGCAATAACAGTTCTTGAACTTGAAAAATATAAATGTTGTGAGAGTGTGTTTGTATTGTGAGTATAGTGCATGCCGACGAAAAGCCTGCAGCTGTCCCACACAGATTGCAACCACCCCGACACCACTACTTTATCAAAAAGCCGACCCTGTTCTTTTCACACCAGTAAATTGTACGGTATTGTGCATTACATGCTTGCATTGCTACGGTTAAGGTGTGTGCAAAGAGCATTGAGAGTAAGTTAGCGCGAACCAAGTGATGCTTTCTGTGCTCATTCATGGGATTACCGTATTGTGAATGCATACATGTCAGAAACACTCAATGCATGATATGCATTAAGTGTTTCTGACTTGTAAGCTTGCAACTACCAGAAGAACAACCGTTGTGCCTTACCTCATCATTGCCTATTATCACACCTCCTCATTATCATAAATAGTAGGAGAGCGAGCTGTGTGTTGAAGATATTCCTACATCCAGGCGAACGGTCAGCTTGCCCTCTGAATAGGAATGGCCGCGAGAAGGCTCTAGGCGAGGACTCAAGTCGAAGGTTCCAGGCGCGTGAGGGTTCCAGGCGCGGACTCGAGTCCGGAGTCTGGCGACTTCCAGACCTGCACGAGAATCGTCATAACTCGGTGGTTACTGCACCGATTTGGACGTTCTAGAGCTTAGTAGATAGCCCTTGAAAGTAGCTACAAGATGCTTCTTAGAACGCAGCATTCAAATGAGTGTAGCAAACGTAGTGGCTTCTAGAGTAGACAGGTGTATTCCTGGCGGGTATAAAACCCGCGGACATGATGGCAATAGATGGTCTTAATCTTAGTCTTGTTGTTGCAGCCTCTTGGCGTTGCTGTTGAGTGGCGTGCACACATGTGCATGTGTAGGTTTGTCAACGCATCTCAACACTGTGCTGGGCAAGATTCATTTTCACATATAAGACACAACCAGGTTTTCAACACACGGCAAGCAACATCTCTAATTCACAAAGAGCACAAGCTTTGCAATTGCATATATACGGTTATTCACAAGAGTCCAAGCCTGCGTCCTTATCAGGATTTTGAGGCTTGATGTGCCATTGCACCAAGGAGCGGTGCAATGCAAGGCAACCGCATGCACAACGTTGTTGCTCACACCACGCACACGTGTACACAGCAAGGCTTACCAAACTGGCACAAGACTGCATATCCGGGAAGGAGAACACTCGGAGAAGTACACTCTGATTGGGTGACACCAACGTTGCGTCACTCCTCCCAACCAGTAGTCAGGTGTAGTAGAATCATTGCCAGGCTTAACCTTCCATGTCGGCTCGTAGACACGCATAGATACGGGTCTGCCACGACAGCGAAGAGGTGACCAGTATGCTGGCGTATACCAGCAAGGCCAGTCGCTAGTTGACAGCCAGACAAACGGGGGCGATGGGATCACCACCGCTGTGCCACCCCAACACGGCTCTGTCACCTCCACCACCTCCTCCACATTTGTTGTGAGGAGGCCAGCGCTCACGGATGTAGCCTTACTTTTGCTGGGCCATATTGCTGTGTCGCCGCCATTATAGACCAGCTAGCCCACATGTACAAGACTAAGAGCATCCATCTGTTACGAAATGAGGGGTTTTGCACTAGGCACATCAGCACCAGGCGCTGATGGTTGAGGATCTCTATGGATTTATGCTACAATTGTAACACAACCTTGCCCAAGGCACTGCAAACCTTTGGGATGACAGACCGTCATCTTAAAATCCCGAGGAACAAGACATCGAATTCACCATAAAAATTGTATCAAGCACCAGCTTCCACGACAGCTATCAGCACAACATGAGTTTGCGAGTTTGAGACAGAGCGTACCATGGTCGTGTCATCACTACATTCAGGGGCCATATTGGGGTCTTGCAGGGGTTGAAATTTTCAACTTGAGAATGCGTTTGGAGGGTCTGAAGGTGTGTGGTGTCTAGAGCGGTGGAGTCATAATAGGGTTTGAAGGGTCTGCTGGTGGGGTTTGCGACTGCACATCTCATCAAGCAAATCTCACGGCGCCAATTAGAGTGTCACGAAGGTCTGCACGTGGCACTAGACTTCTGCTAGAGTTATATCTCTTAAGCTTATATGGCTTTAACGATAGGGCTTTCTTGAACATGCACATTTTAGCTGCTGCACTGGTCTTGTAAGACCAGTGCAGAGGTCTTTTATGAATATATTGTGCCAGTATCAAACTTGTTGGCTTTTCGCAACATATTTTTCTCATCACTTGTCTAAAAGTTATTTGTGCCAGATCCGACAAACTGGTAAAAAGTCTAGCCTTAGCAAGCCAAGCCTGGCACGAAGTCCTCGAAATTAGCACTGTCAATTAAAATTGTGCCATCAACGGCAAACTGGTAGAAGTCAGGGCTTCATAAGCTAGTATTGGCATGAAAGTTCTCGAAATCAGCACGAGCAATAAGCAGTTTATGCGCATCAATGGCAGACTAGTAGAGTCTAGCCTTGACAAGCCAGTCTTGGCACGAAGTTCTCAAAACCAGCACTAACAAGTAGATTATGCCATCAACGGTTGTAAACTTGCAATGAAAGCACTGGTCTTATGTAGTTTGTTGCAATATTGGCACAGGTGTTGTCAATGCCGGAGCAGGCTGGGAAGTGTTTGTGCTGATGTTGGCAATAAGACTTTGAGCTATTATTAGTGATGAGTGGCCTGTTTCAGAGTTGGTACTGAACGCTTTGTGCCCGCAATTTGTAAGAGAATTAAGACTCTTTACTGACACAAGCCGTTTTGTGCAAGGTTTTAGGAAATCTCGGTATAGGCCCGAAAGGCAGGTGCTAGTATTGGCACAAACAGTTTGTGCCAATACTGGCACAACCTGCATGCATCATGTGGGTGCGTGGGTCGCAGCCAATATCCTCAGCAATGCACGCCGCATTGGCAAACTTACATTGCGAAATCACAAAAACAAGATACGAATTTAGGTGCGTTTACCACGCATAGGTTGCAAGTGGCTGCTGTCATGCTTGCTGACAACAACTCTTGTGTTGTTCAGGTGTAATTAGCATCATGTACACGCACGCGCACACGCGCTGTATGCAAACCCAAAGTGCGTCAAATGTGTCACCAATTGTCACTTGTTTCCTATTTATTAATATCAATGTCCTTTTTATGCACAATCTGGCATGATGTGCAGTGACATCATAAACAACCCCTACTTATCAGATGTTTAAGTACTGCGCAAGCTAACCTTACATTTCTACAAGTTTATGCTCCGATTCCATGATATAAGCAGCATTGCGAAAGAATCTGCAACGTCGCAATCCTGTTGCAGTCGATCACTCGCGCAATCTATCGCACACGTCAAGCAGTCCATTTGCGGCATATCTCATATGCCTTATTGATAGCATCATACGGATCAACATAAGTTGCCACAAGCCACAATCAGGGGGTGATAATGCATGCCATCGGTTGGGCATAGTGACGGCGCTACGCGGCTATTGCATTTGTTGTGCTGCGGCTATGTGCTTGCAATTGTTGTAGTAAATTTTATATACCTGCTTGCAGTGCTGCCGTCGCGCTCTAGATTGCCTTGCCTCTGCCTTCAACGCCGCCCTCACCCAAGCGCCTCTTGCACAGGTCTGCCTATCCCTTTGCCCCAACCTCTGCGTGTCTACTCGCCTGCTGTCCCCTTGCGTCGTTGCACTAAGCTGCGGTACATAGCTAGTTGTAAGCCCTTGTCTATTCTATTCGCCCTATGGTGTGCTGCTTGCTCTTTGCTGCCTTGCTTGATGTGCGTGCGCATGTGTGCAAGTTACTTGCATTGATACGACTAGAAAGCCTATACCTTGTGCCCGTCTTTGTGCTTCAAATGCAAGTTACCGTGTCCCACTGGTTGGCCCATGCTTCTTATCAGGCAGTTGCTGTATCCTATGCCTTGAGGCATGCTGTATTGTATCACATAAGGAGGAGACTATGATAACCCGCTACTTGGCCACCCCTTCAAAATTATCAGCTTCCACCTACCTCCATGCCTGTGTGAGCTTGCCAACAACTGCACACAGCACTTTACCTCAGAACACCTAACAACAGCTTCGAGCACCAGCATGACAGCTGTTGCTATGTAGGCGCACATCTTGCATGCAACGCACACCAGTGCTTGTGGCTCAGTGGGCACAAATGTCATTGGATTGCCAATTCCAATGTAAATTTGCAATGTACAGAAATAAATGCGTGACAATTTCAGGCCCTGAACTTAGCAGAAATTCAGCAGTGCCGCCAGAGCTGGTTGTCTGGATCGATGGCGCTCATCGGACTCGCAATATGTGAAGAGGTTGATGTTGCCATCACCGCCACACGACAACAGACCAAGGGATGTTGGCAAAAGCTGCGTGACAGCAGACTGCGAAACAATTACATCAGCATAAGCCATATAGCACATGTTGTATGCAATGCCTGCTCATGTCATTACTTTGCTGATGAGTAAGTATGGGCATAGCACACACGTATGTACACGCACGCGCACGCACACATGCACGCACAGATGGCGCACACACATGCACATGCGCGCACCCACGGAATCAGAAACATACATGCAATGTAAGAGAGTGTTGTCTGCGTGGGTGTGCATACGCGTGTGGGCATAGTATGCATAATATGGTAGCACCCACCTGCATGACGCTGTTGCTACCGCGAGCATTGAGGAATGCGCGCTTGCGATGGACGCCGTGAAAGCTCTGTCTCAGTTCACACGTACTTGCGTCCCACACGTTCACGTCTCCATCACGGCAGCTGGACACGAACGCCTTCTGCGTCATGGACCTCAAGTGAGCTGACAGCATGCAAGACACAATGTACTATTCAGACAGTAACAAAATGCTAGCTTAAGTTGCAGCACGCTTATAAAAACATCTCACACTGTGCTTCAAGCTTGCCTGTGATGTCATGCTGGCCGGCAATGCGACGATAGAGGTGACACTGTCGCTGTGAGCCTCGCGATTCTCCCAAACCGATTCAGACCGACCGCCTTTGATCAACACCAGCATTGTTATGGAACTGCATAATGCCACACAACTATGCTGAGTCCACTACGAACCACACACCTTTGCGCAAATCATGGACAGCGAGATGGCCCGAGCGCCCTCCACTAGCCAACATCTGTGCGGTGTCTCCGATGCACGTGACAGCGCGTGCACCACCTAAGCAAAGACATACTTGGTGAGGCACTCATTGCGATATTTGAACCACCTGCCTGATACAGACAAGTGAAACTCTCATACCAGCATGGCACTTAAATGATGCCACAATTGCCGAGCGCGGCGGCATCATTGTGTCCCATACACACAAGTTTTCATCATTAGCGGACAAGCCGGCAGCCACCAGAACGCTCTCACTTGAACCCAACATGCTGACCGCGTTGCCTGTGCACCAATCAACTTACTGCCTGTGCACGAATATGCCATACAAGCAGATGTCTGTGTCCACCTTGCTGTTGAAAGCAGTGACGCGTGTCGGCAATGCGCCCGTGTTCGAGGCGCCACAACGCAATCGCGCCGTCACCACGCACAAGGGCGAAGCGATGGCCGCTGGCGCTGAAGTCAAGGCCGCACACGGCTGCTGGAGGACTGAGGGACGTACCCGCCTGTTGCAACAACAGAAATGCAGACGGTTAAAGCAACTGCGAATGTGCGCATACATTTGTGCGTTTGTGTGCGCGTGCGGGAGCACGTCGGTATGCACGCGCGCGCAAAATCTGCACGCGTATCGGCGTATGCACGGGAATTGATTTTGCATATGCGTGTGCGTAGGCGTGTGCGCATGTGCACACATGTGCTTGATTGCGTGCATACATGGATGCATGCTCGTGGGCACGTGCAAGACCGATTGTAGCAACAAATGTACCGGTGAGTACAGCGCCACCGCAGAGTGTTGCCCAAACTGCCACAAGTGCACGTCGCCCTCGACCGATCCCGACAGGTAAAGTGGGCGTACGGGATGCGACGCAAGCACCTGTGTTTCCATGTTATTCACAGGGCATCGCGCGTTGGACCAACAGGCATGAATAGGAGCTCCAACACACTGCATGCCTTGCACGTGACGTCGCCATGCCGTTCGTTCAACACCACCCACGCAGGAGAACCCGCCAGTGCAGCTCTCTCGGACCATGGATCCGGCGGCCACTACACACACACACACACATCACTCACCCGGCAGTAACGCATATACAACACACACACCATCACCCCTTACCTGTACTTGACTCCACAATGTTGCTGCGGCCGCCTGCTCCACGATGGCATTGACGGCCTGGCCAGAGATGTGCACATGGCCGCCCTTTCTGAGGTCGAACTCGAGGATGCCGCGTCGGTTGGTCGCGATGGCGAGCCGGTATGGATCACAGGGGTGCGCGCACACGCCTTCAAGGAGGTCTTTGCTCAAAGAATGTGCGAGCACGGGTTCATTGAGGACGTGGGTGGTGTTCTCGTGTGACCATGACCGAGGAGATTGCGCATCTTCACGCTCGTGTATATTGTGTATGCTGCGCGCGGGACTATGCATGTGGCCGTGCGAAGGCGCGTGCAGCACAGACACGTCAATGCCAACAAGTGCACGCAGCCGGTCCGCGCGCACAAACTGCTGCCACAGCGGCTGAAACCTTGCGGGTACACGCACGTAGCGTAGCGCAGTCTTGCTGTCGCCTGATGTTGGCTCGTGCATGGGTGCTGCGCTGCTGCTGGCAGCTGGGTTGGGACTTGGCGCTGGACTGATGTTTTCTGCTGCTGTGATGATGAACAGCGCCAGCGGCAGACTCGCATGCACCTGGGACTTGGGCGCATCCGTAGGGCCATCATAACCCATACAAGCTGCTGCTGCCTGGTAAGGTATGAGTTAGTCGGTGACACAGTGGCCTGGATGTCGCAAATAAACCACGATGAGTGAGGCATGCTGCTGCTGCTGCTGCTGTGGTGATTACCCCTCGTGCTGGTTTATTCACCACCATCGCCACCACCACCACCACCAACAACAGCATCATAATAATCATCATCATCAGCAGCAGCACCAGTATGATGACGTTGACATCATAATTGTCATCATCATTGCCATCCACCCGACCATTTGACCGTCCAAGTTTGTACCTGAAGTATGCGGGACCGCAATTGGCGGGCAAGGCCCGTTTTGAGTTTGAACATGCCTTCCACAACCACCATGATGAGGTCCTCGCGCTCTTTGTCCTCGCCGTCATCAAAGGCACTGCGCTTGAGCAGCTCGACACCCGCCTCGTGCATGAAGTGTGCAACGGCGGTCCCAAGCAGCAACCACGTGTCGGCCTCATTGAGATCCGTCTCACCCGCGCTCGCAGCATTGGAGGTGATGATGCTCTGCCAGCTGATGATGCCAAATAGCTTGCGCAGTGTTGTCAATGCGTCCAGCAAGCGCGAAGTATTACCCGCAAGCCAAGCTGCCAACACACGAGTGGCGAATGCAGCGAACTCTTGCTTGCCAGCACCTCTGCATTGCAAAACGCCCGTTAGTATGCAACATGCACATGCATGCACACCCGGGCGCGCACACATCCACATTGCAAGCACGTAAGAACGCACGCACAGACACAGGCGCGCCTGGACACACACATGCACACGCACACACCTGTCTGCTCTTGCATGCTCCTGCTCATCTGCAAACCGCTCGAGCGCTTGCAAGCTTTCCAAGGGCATCCCCCCCGCATCATTGATACGTGTCATTGGCGCACCGCCATTTGCCCACAGAAGCGGCACTACCGTAGAAATGACGCCTTCAGCAAGGGCACCAGGCCGGCACCGACGGCGTGTGTCCTTACACTCGTTGTTGACTTCAGTCTCAGCCACATTCAAAGCTGTGTGTAGCGAGGCAGCTACATCGTCATAACCGAAAGCCAAACAATCAGCCGTGTAAGGCATTCGCAACTGCCGAGCAGCTTGTACAGCCTGTTGGATCGCACACAACACATGCAATGCTCAGCAAGTTGTGACTACATAACAAAATGACAACAACGACACACGCGCACTCACCACTTCCAGCAAGGTGGCCTGGTCACAAGCAAACTTCTCACAAGCATACTCGATGTCTTTGCGAACGGCTTGCACAACGTCTTGATCAATTCCCGCAAAGAGAGCACGCGTGACACACGCTTGCGCTACGCGATGCCGCATGCCCGACTGGACAGAAGCAGCAAGCAACTCACTACCATTTGCACCATCGGTGATTGTCGATAGCGCACTGAGGGCCTGAAGATGCATTCCACACGCTTCATAGGCAAACGCCGATCGCGAAGCCGCCGTTGCAACCAACCCTGCGGCACGCAAAGCTGAAGCTGGGATCGCGAGTACCGACCGTCTTGCAGCCAACATACTGCAATACTCGCCAACCGAAGGGTCCATCACAGAAGGATTGTGGTTGTTCTCTTCAGGCACGACAGCTTGTAAAGCTTCAATATGGTTGCCGAGCAGCCACATTGCCACGGACTTCATCCACATGTCGTTCTGTTCTATAGCTAGGGGCATGATGTGGTCCCGCACGAGTTGCATGTAAACGTGGCCGCCATCGCCTTCGCGCAGCCGGCACACGAGCAGCGCGAGTGCAGGATCTGGCAGCCCCTTTGCGAGGACGTTCGCGGCGTCTTCGAGGCTGCCGCCAATGAGGAAGAAGGCGGCAGCCAGCTCGTGCCGGTGCTGACCTAGCAGCACGTACGCGTTCTTCAGGGCTGCAGTCTGATGGCGCGGGTCGGTGAAGTCGCGCGCAAGGAACTCAAACATGCGCTTGTCTTTTTCATTCCTGCAAGAGCAAACAACTGTAACAAGCGGTGACAACTGTGACAATGATATTACTGTAGCATCTGAGCAACGCTTAAGCGGATACGGCCTGCAGATTTGTGGCCGATTCTGAAAATGTTGGTTTGCCACTCAAGACTCATATGACTTTGTATACCTGAATGACCATACATACTGGATTTGACAAACTGGTTGAAAGAATTGCAGGACAAAGTTAAAGACAGTCCACATGCATCCTGTTAGCAGCCTCTGTGCCACAAGCTGCTCACTCTTGCTCTAAACCTGCAGCATGCGACATGTTTGTGTCTGCCACATCCCCCAACATTATCTCCTCAAAGAGACACGCGGTGACTTGCTGGCTCATTCATACCTGCTTGTTTTGAAGAGGCCGATGAGGACGGGGCGGCGGTCCAGAGCCAAGTATAGCAGGGCGCAGTCATGAGGATCTTTTGACTTGACAAACTGCGCCCGTGCGAGCTTCTCCGCCCACGAGCGAAGCGTGCCGAGGTTGGACACCCAGAACGGCACGCCCAGCGCGCGGACAGCGGGCCACGTCAGCTGCTCCGGCATGATGGTGTTCAGGAGGGACTCCTGCGTCTCCGAATGCAGAGCCCAGGCGAACTCCCGAGATGTCAACATCGCATGCCCATCACGCCTGCACAGTAACATGGCAGTGTGTTTGCGTGGGCGCATGGGCGCGTGCACGTGCGTGAGTGCATTTGTGGATGTGCGCGTGCGCAAACATGGTGTCACACATATGCACACACGCGTGCACGCACATACAAGCACAACATGGTAACACCCACACCCACACGCCCACAAACACGCCCATGCACGCGCGCCTGGGTAACTGATATAGTTGCATGTGTGCGTATATTACGCGTGTGCGTGCACCTATGTGTGTGCGCACGCATGCTTGAGTGTGGCCACGATTTAGTCAGCACTCGCTCACCTATGAATGGCAGCCGACATGCGCAGGGCAGTGCGCAAGTGTAGGGCGCCCGTATCGAAGGACAGGTTGGCATCACGGCCAGCATCGAGCTCCGCAAGGTTGTCAATCAAAGCCAAGAGCTCCACCCTTTCCGTCGCCAACACGCCCGGAAGATCAGGCTTGCCGGCAACGAGCTCAGCTAACGACTCAGCTTCTTGTTGGCTCATCGGCTTGGACCCAACATGATCATTGCCGGTATTGTTGCCGCCTTCCGTCCCACCACTGCGTGCGCTGAAGAGGCCAGTTGCGCCTCCGACGCCACCCAACGTGCTAAACAACTTCACGCGATTGATGGTTTCTGTTGGCGGCTCTGTAGTGCTGCCAGCATTCTGCACATTACCGGCACTCAGCATACCAGAAGACAGCTCGTCCGAGCTTGCTGCTGACTCTGCTGCCTTCAAGTCCAACACAAACCGCTGCAACTTTGGCACCACCAAATCTGTACGTGGAGTTGAATACTAGATGAGAAGGACTTTTATATTCAAAACCATAGCGACACAACTGCGCACAAACGCGCATGCGCACACAGGCCATACATACATACACCCGAGTGCAGATGTCGTTGAAAGTACACCAGCATACCTGCCAATGGTAGAAACCTACTGTTGCCGCTTTGCGAGTTCAATCGGCCAGCAAGCAGTCTCAACGCAGCCCGGGCTCTAGGCTTGTCGTCTGATCAGTTGGGCTCCTTAGTTCACGCGCATCACCAATCAGAAACTGATCTGATGTCAACTCAAGACCGATGCAAATAGCAACAACTCACACACCTCTCGACAGGTGGTGCAACAGGACCCGAGGATGATACTCCGGCAAGGGCCCGCTAATACTGGCTGCAACTTGAGCAAGCTGCTGCTGCGAAGCCGCGCTATGTACAAAGTCATTATACACAAGAAGCTTTGACCCGCTTGCAGCGAGTAGGGTGGCGCTGCGCGACCACGCGAGAGTGTGCACGGGTTGCTGGCAGTGAACTTTGCTCAAGCAGCGCCAATTGGATCGAGAAGGGCAGAAGATGGATACGCTTTCAATTGTAGACACTGCCAGCAGCTGTACACCTGTTGCGTGTGGTAAGTGTGATGTGTGCACGACAACATGTGTCAACACTACTGCAGGTATCAAATTCTACAAAATGTTTACGCGCACGGACTTGCAAACAGACCTGATGCAGTTTGCAACCAGGCAGCTTCAAGAGCGGGTGACTGCAAGTCTAGAACTGCCTCTTGGCAGAAGCTCCCACCCGCTGAGTATGCCTGTTCATCACGCATAAGAATTGATATTCAAGGGGCAGGAATATGCAACTGGGTATGCTGCCCACCCACCTCACAAACCCTCGCGGTGGAACTGTGAGCCTCAGCAATAAACACTCGGCCGCCATCCGCCGTGGCTTTGACGAGAGCTTTATCATCACAAGACAGTTGGAACTCTGCGCCGCGTTGAAGATGCAAGCCATTTGTTGATTCAACCACCCACAGCTGCGCGTGGCCCTGACCCACACTTGTGGCAAACCCAACACAACAGGGAGATGTTCCCAGTGATGGTTGTGAGAGGCTGTGGAGCGACACTCCTTCCAACTTGCATGCTGTGCTTCTGATCACTGTCAAGGCTGATCCCTTTTGTTGGACAAGCCACAACAAGCATGTTGTGCGGTCTTCGCTGATGGCGGAAAGGAGGACTTGTGCGCTGGGTCGGCTGAATGTGGACATGTGGACCACACGTCCACTCGCTGCTTCCCAGCCAGCTGGCATAGACAGCTCTCCTGACTTGTGCATGACAGCATCCTTGGCATCATCCGCTTCTTCTCCGTTCTTGTGAGACACGTCACTGCTGGAAGAGTACACCTCAATCGCACTTCTGGTCGCGCACAACAATGTGATTGTTGTGTTGATTGGGAGCCAAGCGATCGTTGTTGCCTTGCACGACAATGTTGTAATGTAGTGCAAAGACGGTGAGCCAAGAGCATGGTCCGGTGTCAACTGAGCAATCAGTCCTGAAGGCGCCTGATCATTTAAGCTCCACAGCACACTTGTGCCGTTTTCATCCAGCGTGGCGACAAACGGCGTGTGCACGTTCGGTTGTATGCTCACGACCTTCGCAGCATGACCAGCGAGGTCCAACGAGAAGTATTGTTTGAGATGAAGCTTCCCACCTCGCCCGACACCACTCACACCTAACGCGCCGTGCGTGGCTTCCGTGGCGCTGATGCTGCTTGGAGGCGGGAGACGCACCAGATTGCTCCTCAGCGTGTTATTGGGCAACAGCTCATGAAGCTCGAGCTTGGCTGGTGGCGTGCCCCCGCCCCCACGCGACGTGTACACAACCACATGCAGAGCGGCGCGCTGCAGCACAGCAGTCTGTTTTGTTGGGCTTCTCGGTGAACTTAGCTTCATCGAGCCAACATCCCCATGCAGCAACAAGTCCGGCGCGCGAACCCACAATACCACTCGTGGGGCTTTCAACAACACGCTGTCGTCAAGCTCGTGTATGGCCCAAAGAAACAAACTTCCATCACGTCCAACACCAGCAAGCCAATCACACTTTGTCATGGGCTCATCGAGTGGGACGCTGGGTCCATCCAGCTGTTCTATTTTGGGCCAGCCGACAGGGAAGCACGCGACAGGCGGCTGTATGACAGCAAAGATGCGATAGACAGGTAGCTTTGATGAAGATGATGTTGATGATGAACGCTTGGTTTGGCCGTGTGAGGAAAAAGGTACTCCCATCCACAAGCGCACTATGCCATCGGCGCTGTTTGTGAGAAGCGCCGGTGTCAATGCGGGTTCTGGCCTCCACTGCAATGCTGTCAGAGCAGCTGGATGCTGCAACACAACAGCTGTCCTTGCTGCTGCTGCTGTTGTTGCTGTTGAAGTCCTCTCATCTTGTTTCACCCATATGAGTGCAGCGCAGCCACCTTTGGTCTCATTGGTTTGACACGCGCTTGCAGCGGGACTGTTGAGTGTTGTCCCAGCAGCAACAAGAGTGTGGTCTTGTTCAAAGCTTTCAGCTCCTCCTTCGCTTATCCACAAAGCGTGCCATCCACCAGCTTCAGTCCTTGCATAAACAGCAACCGAACTGCCGCAGACCAAGAGTGACCGAGAATCGCCCGACCATGAAAGCGCGCGAACAGCAAAGCTAACGTTGATAGTTGCCTCCTCCTCCCAAACCAGCGGGAGCGCTGCAAGCAATCAATCAGTTTTTTGCTTAGAAATTCTCCTCACATGCAGTTGCCTTGAGGCAATCTGAGACATCTTGAGATGGACACACACACATGCAGGCACACACACGCACACGCACACGGGCGCAAAAACACGCAACGATGCTTACAAGTGCCGGAAGCTCCTGCGGTGTTGCGAGCCGAATAGATGCAGACGCAGCTGCCGGCGGCCGCCGCAAGATGTCCACTCTGGTCTGGACACCATGCTAGCGAACTTGGAGGAGATGAGGGGGAGGACTCTGTTGACACGGGCAGCACCTGCTGGTAAAAAGGCGTCCTTCCTGTGCCCACACCTGCCCCCAATGTGCACAAAAGTAAGCAGCTGTGTTTACGCACACAACAACATTGGCGTAAAAATAACGAGTTGAACGCTCAATATCACCTTCCTTTCTCGCATTGTCACCTCACTAAAGTTACCAGGTACACGAAATCACAAGTGCGCCACTACTCTGGCATATGCTGCAAGGTGTAGGCAACTAACAGAAATCTGCTCACATGCTAACTGTGATTACATGCTGAACTAAGCAAACCAGCCATATGCTGACTGTACCAGCAACCAAGCAGCTGCATGTATTCCAAGATTCTGTTGTACTTCATAGCACAATGCAAGGGTCGAGCATCAGTTGTGCGACATACGGCAAGCTTGAGCAACAATCAGCATCCGAATGAGGCTGTTATGTTTGCATTGCCTATACTCAGATTGTTACTTACAAGTGAGCTTAGCTAAATGTCTGTCGTCTCACCTGCAGCGGAGGCCTGGCTTGAGACTGGTGCAGGTGGCACGGCCAGGACGACGGCTGAGCCGGCGGGGGAGGCGTAAGCCAGCCAGTCGCAGCCTGCCAGGCCATGCAGCCAGTCGGAGGCGGCGGCGGCATGGCCTGGCGCCTGGCCGCCGCCTCCTTCAAGCTTGCTGCTGCTGCTGGCAGCATATGCAGCAGGCGGCCCTGGCACTACCTGCTGCACTTTCAGCTCTCCTACAGCTTCTCCACTGCTGGCGATCATCCTGCGCCCCAGGCCATGACGGCAAAGCATACAGTTCGCCTGTGCAGCGACATGTGTATGCATGTGCAATTAAATCTTTATAAGCAGGGATTGAATGGAGCGATTCGCTCGCTCATCATACCAGAGAACGCTTCTGAGACTGGAGCAGTGCATGACAGCTGAAGACTCTCTCGCCCAGCCCCTCACAATGGAGGCCAATGAAAGGCAAGCCACACGGCAAGAAACATGTGGGGTGTTTAACAATGTATAAGTCCATATTTTGAAAGGTGTATGGATCTGATCAAGCGACACTATCATGTGTGTGCGGTTGAACAAGGGTACAAGACTTGAATCGTTGCATGCGTGTTGCAATTTTAATCAAACTTGTATGAGCATTTGAAAGTGCAATGAAACCCTCTGAAAAGCGTATAATGCATGGTGCAAACCGGATGTGTCAGGTTTCTTCGCATGTTTTGTTGTGCTCAATAATCACTTCAGCAATGAAGTGACTTTGTACGTAAGCTACCAACTTGACTTCATGAATAGCGGGTATCATATGCCCGCATATCTTGAGCAAGCTGTAAACGTTTGCAATCATAACACTAAAATAACACCAATTGTTTCATGATTTTACATGCATGTATTAGAAATGGTCAGAGTTTGCGTTGCATTGTTATAAAATGACGGGTTTTCATTGAGTCACATTAGCAAAAGGCGCCGATGGTTGATGATTTCATGTGGATTTATGCTACAATGGTACCAAGTTCGATCATGAGGTCGCGAGTTGAATTTTTATTGCACATATACATGCTTCATATGTATGGCTCCAAGCAAAATGTAAAAGGCCGCATGAAGAAAGTAGTGTTCAACACGATTATCTATAAGTCACACAAATTCCCACAGCAGCATGACCCGCAATGCGTCAACACGAGTAATATTCTTATTTATAACATGCTATATCACGCACTCAAAAAGTTAAAAACTTAACCACGGTCAACATGTGTTAATAACCACATGTTTGTGCCTATTTGCGCAACAAAGCACCATCATGTTTATGGTGTTGCTCGAGTTATACCATTGCAGCACATTGCTCAGTCGCAATTTGTATCACCAAAAATACTTTCAGACTGATCACTTCCTTTGATATCCCAATCAGCTTAACAAGTAAGTCCCCATGTATGCACACATTTACAATTGCTCTTCTATGAGGGTGTGATTCTTTTAAGTCTACGAGCGCCTATTATACCACGTTACTTGAAATTCATTTCCCTGAATTTAATATGACATAACAGCTAGTACAAAAAGTACTCTAGCTACCACTTAGCCCCGTGTTAAGCATACAAAAATAATTGTGTATATTGTCGGGTCATATGTGTTGTTGTTTGCAATGTAGCCCAACTTGTGCTACAAAAGGGCTTTTGAGAGGTATTGTAAATTTTGGTGTTACAAGTTACAGCAAGACATGAATGCTCTAGAGTATATCTTCTCACATACAGTTTGATCTTATCATGAGTAGTAAGTATACAAAACAACTCACATGCGCGCTCGTAAGCTTAGATTATCTATCAAGTAGTGCATATGCATACTTGCTTGATGTGTCACAATTAGTGATAAACATATATGCGTTGACAGCAAACCAAACATTAGTCATCACAATGGAGCAACATATTCTTCGATTGCTGAATTTCTCTTTAAGATCGGATTAAAAAGGGACTCGGACTCCCCGCCCTCCTATATGTTGTCGTTGCAAAGGGGGGGGGGGGGGGGGGGG